>UXSR01000902.1:0-14853 GCA_900604375.1 Mesocestoides corti
CTTGCATGCAACTTTCTCCTGCTCTATACTTCGGTCGCTGTCGTGGCCACTCCAGTTCCCTTCTCTGCTGCTGATGATGAATATCAAGTGTAAAATTTTAATTCGCATTGTTAGACCACTAGTTACACACGTGACATGCCTTGAATTGACTTGTGATCTCCGACTAAGCCATCACATTATTAAAGCTTTCACATTTACCGATTTGGGTTGTTAGTGCTTGAAACAAAAAATCTTGTTTGGGAAATCATTTGACGAATAACCTCACGATCTACTGATTGGTCCAAAAATAATCGATCGTTTTGGGAATGGATTTTGGGGTTATTTGGTCCATTTGATGAATGTAAAGATCTTCGATTATTTACGTCACTTTCGGACTCTGTACCTGTGAATAATTGCAAAAAGCGATTAACAAGTGACAGGGTTTTCTGCGCACAATTTGCACCACATTCATGACTGCTAGGAAATATGAAAGGTGTATGTAGCATTTACAAGTTAGGCCTGAATTATCCGTTGTTTTAATTCTAATTCATACAAACGTCCGCTTACAATTTACAGTCATGTTGAATGCTGTTTGATGTTCTGTTATGTGGTTGCCACTGGGTTGAACTTAAACCAATTACACTACCCTGATACCCTCGAAGATTAAGAAGAGTGGAGAGGGCGAAGACATAACCACTTACTACAGAACTCAGACAAGTTTAAATCAATGTATTTTTAGCGTGCTGAGGCGTCAGCTTATACAGGAAAGCTCTACATCGCCCTCTGAACAGATATCGTGACCAGAGGTGCACTCAAGATGATTGATTGAATCTGTGCCCTCTCTAATGCGTCGTGACAATGCCCGCTCGCTGATCACCACAGTCTTTTGTCGAGTCACACAGATTCCACTTCGATAGCTCTCCAATACAAGCAGATAGATTGCACAAAGTGGCCTATCGATTCGCACCGGAAAACAGTTTTGTGTACGCCAGCATGGGAATGCCAACAAGGGTGCCTGGGTTTAGCTAACTTTGGAGTGGAATCTGATTCGTACTTGGAGAAAAGAAGCTTACCGATTCGCAAATTGCGGCTAAATTGCTGTAATCAGGTGTTTTCACAACACTGCGTTGTATTTCAATGTGCTTGCGGTCAACTGTGCCCGTCAATAGGTCTGTTTTCTGCGTCAAAACATGGAGCTGGCTTCCACGCGCTGCAAACACACAGGCGCGCATGGCACTTAGGAACCTCAACATTGAGGAGTAGTGTTGGCCTTCATTGGCTAAGTGGCCTCTCACAAGCAGTAAATTAAGGGCGACATTAGAGGCAATTGCTCACTCGGGCGGGTACAGAGTGCTCCATAATGACCGCCTTGCAGTGGCCAACACGAAAGGGACACTTTGGAGTAATAAAAGGCCCAGAACAAGCCTAATGCAGGCCATTTGCAGGCAGGATGTCAGAAAGCAACACGTTTGTATACCATTTCTTTAATGTCTACATCGGCGTACCAGTAGCAATCATAGGCACCATAACCAGCGCACTGAGTTTGTGCTTCTTTTATAAAGACAACACCACCACTCTGGGAACTCGACTTTTGCTGTCATCCGTCGCTTTGAATGACATTGGCTACCTGCTGTTAAGGACTTTCTACCGCCTGAAACGCGAGCTCACCGACTCGGAGTCTGCAGCCTGGGAAATTACCCTGTCGATCATATTCTTCAGCCTCAACGTCTTCGAGATGGTCCGCAATTGGCTGGTGATTGTTATCGGAGTGGAACGCCTTCTGCTCTTCCGCAGCCCCCTCGATTTCCGGAGATGTTGGACAGTCAAGGCAGTCGGGCTGACTATAGGGGGCATCCTGGCGTTTTCCGTCGCCATACGTGTCCCCTCGCTCATATTTGGGCTCCCTGGAATATCAAAAGAGTTAGCCAGAACTTCGCGAATGGCGCATCTCCTAATCGAGTGCATCTTCTTTGCAACCCTCCCAGTCATGCTGATGGTCCTTCTTTCCATGGCAACGACATTCCAAGTGAGGAAGAACGTAGTTCAGAGAGGCCAACTGGGGTTGGACGGCGCCGCGAAGAACTACAAGCAGATCTCGGTGATTCTGAAGACCATCCTGTGGACTTTTATGGCCTTTTCCATTCCATGCGTGCCCTCCAGCATCTTTCACTTCTACTGCCAGTACCAGAGAGCTTGCACGTCACCGAAGATGGACTTAGCAGAGGATGTCGTGAGCTCAATGGCGAATTTCTTCTCCATTCTGAACTCCACCTCCAACTTCTTCATCTACATTGTCCAATCGAGGAGGTACAGGCGCACGTTAATGGAAATGTTTAGGCTGCGGTTCTGCCTAAAACAAAACCACAAGGCCACCGTAGCAACTATTTCAAAATAAGAGAGCATGGCTGTCGAGTTAGAATGTGCATTTCAACAACCCTGCGTTTGCTGTCTCCATTGACCGCTTTGCATGGTCGCGGTCTATTTTATTTTGAAGGCGATAATCGGTAACTCAGTTAGTGTATTTCGCTCATTCCGGGTTTAACTAAACTCTTGTAAATCATTTAACCATTTCATGGTGCTCAAAAATTTCGTCTAACATATGTGTAGTTATTTACTGTTGAAAATACTGATATTTTTCTGCTACATCACATCGGCTGTCGTTCGATGCGAAGGATTTTACGATCGAGGGGCGATGACTTGCTTGAAGCTCCATGGAAAATGTTGTGGGTATTGGCACTAGTGTTGACCTAATTGGCGCTTACTCAGTCCGTCTAAAGTGAGACTGGAAGCAGGAATTCACATTGGAAGAAAAAAATGCCTTAGCTTTGAATTTCTGAACGGCATAGCTGTTGACCCCAACGTTGATATGCTTCAGTGCGATACTATCTTCATAACTCATTCAAAAATTAATCGCAGAACGGTGACCGTTCGGTTTCAACTTGTAGCTAGGCGACACTGTTAGGTCTCCTTACAGGGACCACAATAACTCAGTTACCCAGTGAACATTCATTTGATTTCAAAGCCAGGGGATATAGGTCTCAACACGCTCCATATTATAGTCCACTTCCAAATCTCGGCTTAGCAGCAATGCGGCATGCGTGGCGGACAATGAGGCGAAGTCTACTGCCGCAAATGTTAGTCAAACGTAACCTGCCAGATCCAAGTTGTGGCTGATGAAGGGGAACGTGAAATTTTCTACGTGTAGACCATGACATAGCGGCAAACTCAGGTAAATTCCACGCTGTGGTTCTTATGCAAAGTTCAGTACAGATAATACGCCTTTCTTGGCTCTGGGCAACCACGCATTGACCATGCTTAAAATGAAGAAGTGGGCTGCGGGAGTTGGTGGCAGGAGAAGAACAAACGGTACGCGTTTCTAACCGACACAGGGGAAGTTCTCAGTGGTATGCTGTGGGCCACTGTGGTCAACACAAAACCCTCGCGATCAGTTGGCCTCCACCCAAAACTCTGGGTGGAAGGTGAAGGGTTCGCCAAAGAAGCCTCACAGATCAAGGCAATTGCTGGTTCCAGAAACTCCCCCACCGAGCCAGTTACTTCCTTTTTCCATTCCATTATTAGGGTATTAGGGCATCAATAATGACTGCAGTAATGCAGATTATGGTCCAAAAAAATTTACTCAAAGCCTCAGAAACTTCTCCTGTACTTCATGATTCGTCTCTGAAGCACGAGTAACACTGCGTCAAAAATCAGTGAAGACTTTTCACCACATTCCTGATTTAAAGACTTCACAGTGTTAAACAATTCATTGTACGCTTGGTTACGAATCAAACTACAAGCAGATTCATTGGGAGGGATAAAAGAGTTAAGATGGTCAGTGTATGCTGTCAGCCAAGACACCACATTGTGGTTGTGAAGAACTGAACGAAGGTTCAAATAACCAGGGAGTTTCGGTCATAGGTACGCACAATCGAGGACGTTCAATCAAATCTAGCGTCACTTTTTAACTTCGATGAGAGGATACAGGCCAATAGTGCCTACTATAGCTTAGTTCCGACCCCAATAAGTATTTGTCAGAATCACATTTATAGTATTTTGTGTGTATTATGTAATATCAATTAATCAATCGATAATTCTTTGATACATTGCATGGTCATCGTCTTTTCTTCCAAAACGCCAGTAATGTTCATCCGAGTGGCCTTGACGCAATCCAACCAAATTCCTCCGATTTTGTGGGTTTTTACATATGCGTAATTTACTAGGTGACTGACAATTTTGTGCATCAATCCAACCTAATTAAGCTACCGAAAAGCTGGCCATTCATCAAAGTGTTTTGTGGGACCTGCTACTACTTCTTGTTCAATGATTGGCATTAGTGTAGCAGCATCTTACCTGTGTATGTAGAAGTACATGGCATCGGTACTCTGACACAAGTCAGAGACCCACTGACCACCAATGAACGTTCACAACTGGGCTAACGGATACCTGCGAATCTGACCACATTGATTTTTAACGGGGTTTTTTGTATTGTTTTCAGCTTTCCCCTCCTCTCGACCGATTCTATTTCAAGCAGACCTCTTGGCAGCATTAAGTAAACCAACCAATCACAGTACTTAAGATTCTACCAGTTAAACTTGACAAATCCTTCTGTAGCATTCCGTTCCTCTAGCCCTAGCCTTTCGCATAGTCTTCCAATCAAATCACACCACTGAAAGAACTGGCTCTCATTTCTCACTTACCGAACAGAGCGTCACCTCGAAACCGGCACAATCGTGAGCATCCTCGACGCATGTCGGCGTCTCTTCAGTTTGAAACCCACGCACCAGCACTTTGGAGAGTGTGTCGAGGCAGAACCACCGACCCCAGTGTAATGACTGTGGGTCAAGTGAAACCAGTGAACGGATTGCTTGCTGTGAAACACACATCGGAATTTCCCAACATTTACTTAATTACAGTGAAGAAGTGTTTTTTAGCTTACGCCGATCACTATGTGTGCATGCTCGCGTAGATTGTTTTAAAAACGTGCCGCCGATTACGAAACCTCCGAGTTTATGATTGGGTTAGACGTGCGCACACTGCAACTCAACGCTTAAATGCTAGCAATGCTGCACAACCTACGGCATGGCGGAGTCGATACACTGTCTCAAGTGCAACAGAACGTGAGTTCTCATTTGGATTTTACTTATTGATCTGTGCAATGCTGACATCCTTCGCATTGGTTAAGCCAAAACTCACTCGAGACAGAGGTTTATGCAGTGTCGGTGGCTCCGCCTGACTCGGGCTTAAACCGATTCTTCCTGTCGTCGAAAGTTACCAAAAACTAGACTAAAAATGGGTGAATTTGCGGCAAGTCTCAGCCAAACATGTATAGCTTATTACCTATCGATGGGTGGTAAATAATAGGCGATTGATTTTTCTGGTGTTTTTTTGCCTGATTTTCGAATTATCGATGTTTGCCTTCTGTGAGAATGCGTTTGCAGTTGCTAAAACCTAGCATTCAAAAATGATGGAAAATTTTTTAGGGTGCGGGTCATTTACCAAATGCAAGGCGTCATTCATGTAAATAAAAAGCGTAATTGATCAAATAGATGGTAAACAACGCGAGGTAGACGGTTTGGAACACACACAGAAAGGTAAATATTGAACGAACCCCATCACCCCACTCATCCAAGCGTGTTCTGTGCACTTATAAGTGACACGGTGGGACGATAGATGGCATCGTCCATCACATGAAGTGGCATTGGGTGTTGGAACAACGTAAGCCATTTGGGACCCGTCTGCTTCACACCACAATAGTCCTGGGTCAAGCCAGTTGCCTAGATCGAGGTACTGGAGTGGAATGAGGAATAAGACTGGCCACGAAGCGCTTCGGAATTCCGAGGAATCAGTGCTGTCAGCTTTTGAGACTGTTTTAGCCAAGGTGAAAGAGACGGATTGTCCGAACTACACCGACAGATGCCTGAGATGGAGCGTCAATGATTTAGTTGGAGATGAAGGCCGTCTCACACTGTATGAATCCTTAGTGTTCGCAGGGACCTACTGTGATCACACGCCTCAGTTTATGTTGAAGTCAAAAAATCCCTAGGCAAATAGCTGACTGCATAGCCGCGTTTCTGCATCAAACTCAAAGATTACGATAAAGAATTTCTATGAGCTTGTGCATAGCAGATATTGTCGCTAATCCAGCATGCAAAACGCTGCTGCGCGCGTGTGTGTTGGTTTCGAGTGCAAGGGCCAAACTGATTGCATGCCTGGGGGCTATAATAATGCGCGCATCTCCACTTAAAGTTCGCAACGGAGGTTAACGACAATTTGCTGCTTCGTTAAGTGAATCTTTTGTGCGGATATCTTGTGTGATTATGCTGGGCAATGAAAGAAGATGGGCAGAATTATTCTTTGTGCAAGTTAAAACTGCACAGTTAAATAGGACAAGTCACTCGCTGTGTCATAGCAGCGTCTGACTACGAACTCCAATCTTCCTCAGACGTCGTCATGGTTTTCAAAAAAACTAGGGGGGGTTTGTAGAAATCTTGAAAATTTCAATTTGCGATGAAAATAGATCATCCACAACAGCTCAAAGGGATTGGAACAGCCTGGAGATCTACTCATATTCACCAAAATTCACGAACTGAATGACTTGAGCCAACATTGTCCGTCGCATTTCTCACAAGAGAATCACTACTTCTTGGGAGCAGTTGGACACAAACGAATTTCGAGTTTGCTAGATCAAGAGATACCACATGACCATTCTTAATGTGAATTAACCAGTGTTTCCTAATTGTCAACCCACAGCACCGGTCAATGGATAGTGAAAAAGAAATTAATGATTGATTCCCCACAAACATTTTAGTTGCGAGTTTGCCCGCAACCATGACCTAGGGAACTTAAATGCCGTTACGGGTATTCGATGTGGCTGTTTGTCACTCAGATCGGAGTGACTTTGGTTCGGTGTATTTGTGGGTGGAGTAGTACCAAAAACCAACGCGTTCACTGCCTTGAGGCTTAGTAATTCCAGAAGTAACCCGGCGTGTCCACACACCTTCAACTTTAATCAATTCATTATTTGCCTATTTCAGAAAACGATGTCATGCCTAATAATACCCTGTCTATTAAGAAATAGTGTATCACAGGTAGATTTTTCGCACTAAGAATAAGCCAAATTCACACGATAATCACCATCGACTTGAGGTCACCTCAGAACCTTTGAGAGGTTGGTCTAATTTGATCATTTTCCGAGCTAAAATAAATCGTTCCAAGGGAATATTGCTACTGTAATGTCATGTATTCTGCCTTAATTCCGTGCATAATCTACCGCATGTCCGAATAGACGTTGACATGGACGCTTAATTTATAACGTAGGTTTAAGATGGGTTGTGTGTGTGACATGGGGACAGGGAGGGTGGAAAGTAGACTAGCGCGTTCCCCCGTTGAGAGTAACTTATCAAGACACCGAAAAAGCCAACACTATCCCGCCCAACTCCAATATCGGTTCGGTAATTATCCAGTGTTTGCAGTTATATTTTCAAAATAAATGTGCCCAATCACGTTATTGAACGCTAATAAACTTCGGACGTTCGTCCTCAACAGAGGCGACAAATGCGTGATTCGGGCACCGCCTTGCGACCAGTCACATCGGTTCTGCGACCAGTGCGTTGGTTTCCAGGACGACGACGAATCCCAGGCGTTCGTGTGTCCCGAATGCTACGAATGTTGCTTATTCAACCAGATGACCAAGCTATCTGACGGCGTGCCCCCATCTACAAAGTCATCGACAGAGACGGTAAGTGGTCTTCTTCGAATAGCCTGTTTCAGAGTAATTTATGCAAATTATAGTTTTCCAGGGTTCACTCCTTACGCAAACATCGCGTTATTGATGAGTCATAACCCAAGGATCTAGGGAAAACTGGAGTACATGTGACATGTGCACCGACATCAACTGCATTCGAGGAACGCCCTGTGATAATTCTGAGAGAGAGCGAACAAGAGAGTGACGTTGTCACTAGCTGGGTGCGCCCTCACCAACCATCCACCGCGAACGCAGGTACAACATGTCTCGTTCTGCAACCCTGAGGGTTGCGCAGTCCTGTGTGCAATTAGTGGCGCCACCGGATTGCGATGGTTGTTGGCACCACGTCACCACATTGTACTATCATAATCATCAGCAGCTAACACGACCTAACACGCTCGTTCTTTTCTACGTTGAGTTAGCAGCATTGGTCTTTCAAATATCGCTACCAAGGAGAACATTCCAATTAAGGCTGTTTGTACCCAACAGCACTGAACCACGTTGCGAGAGACAAGAAATTAAAGGCAGATGGAAACATCATTTGCGGCACACATGTAGAATAGGGCACCAGAATTGCTTAATTTATGTCAACTATCGTGGTAAGCTGGAAGTCTCAATGGTAGCGATCGAAACGTCGTAGTAAGAGGTAGTTCAATACTTCGACAAAGAGCTACATCATTGGACAGACTTCCATAGCCGTATCCGTGTTATCCTAAAAAATTCAACACTACTAAAAGACACCTATGAACAAGACATTAATTTGAAACTGGGACATAACGGGTTTTGTGACATCCAGTAGGTGTACGCATTCAAAAAATCCGATCAATGAGCGGGTACGAACAGTAAAACAACGGAAATAAATGAGAATAGGAGTCCGCAATGTCGCCCTGTTGACCTATTTGGTTGCAATGTGCGTCGCTTACAGATAATTGAAATAAAGTAAAGCAACATATCCTCGCCTCTTTGTAGTTTTCAATTCTTTGCAAAAATACTCTAATTGGCATTTATAAAGTGGCATGCATAGAATCGAGTCGGTCATTCTAACACCAGCTAACCGATGTTTCCAGATTCAGATCTCGATCGCTTGGAGCCATCTTTGCTCATAAAACGAGTGAACGGGTGTCATTAGTGGAAGACCTGATGCCTTTGAATTCTGGCTTCTAGTAGCGCTGCACCGGCGACGCCATTCAGGCCTTGTGAGCTGCCAGAGACGACGATTAGACCTAGAGAGTAACTGTGAGACAAATTGCTCTTGATAATGACAAATCGCTCTGTCATGTTGGTTCCGTTTTCAATTACCTGCGTGATTGTGTGTGTGTGTGCATGCGTGCGTTTTCGAAAAGCCACATAACCACGAAAATGCTCTCTGATGTTTCACCTACCAACCACCGCACAAAATCCATCCCTATTAAGCATGTCGTGACAAATTCAAGTAACATGAAGCGAAGGTATCCAACAGCTACAATGATGTGGTGTATGAAGGAGGCGATTGTCGATACAAATGCATTGTGTTCAACAAAAAATGCATCTTTTTAAACAGAAAGGATTTACAGCTCCGAAGTGGACCTGCAATTGCTGGGGGGTAAAGTGTGTGAGTGAGTGAGTGAGTGCGTGTGTGTTCTTGCGTGTGCTGGTGAACAATGCTCGAACGGATCCCAGCTCATCGTGGGAAGTCGAACCAGTACCAGTATTAGTTGATGCCACAACAACAAAGCACCACAATGGCGATCCACTTTCTGAAAACGAGCATCAATGCATCTGTTGTGCAGGCTTCGACGCCTTCACTGGCACTGCGAGCTGGGTGGTGGACGGGAGGTTTGATGCAAACCAAATGGATTAGCTTCTGGTAGTTGTCCACCCACAAAGCAAGCAAAAGTGATGACGAGGTTAAACATCTGGCTTCGATAAGAACAGAGTTGATTATAGGAATGCCAAAGGGCGTGCAAAGGCATCTACTTCCACTTCCGATGCTTCGAAGTGAGCCAAGTTAAGGAAGATATGCACTTCCGCAACAGAACTGATGGATTCTACTTGCCGACGGACTGTCCATTTATGAACTTATGCATACGTGCTATCCACCGTGTCTGTGCTCCTTCCTTAGTAACTACTCGAATAAGGCCAGCAAACGCCGTCCAGAATGGCACATTAATTTGCGAGAAATTCTGGTCCAGAGGCAAGGGAATGCTCTGGCTCGAACCGATCATACTGTAGGACTTTTCACAACTGCAAAACGAGGAGTGATTGGGGAAAAACCGTAGGAAGGAACTGTTTTGAAGGATAAAAAGGCCTGCTTCGTTCTCAGCAGAACCAAACAGCTAGGGGCGGGAGTGCGGATTCTGTGATACAGATTGCAGTGGGAACAGAAGCGGAGACTACCTTTCATCTGTCAGAAACAGACTTCCTTCGTGGTTTCACCATGACGAACATTGTGGCGACTCAGCCCACTCAGAGAGTGAATATTCCAGCTGATTGAACGGCTCTGCACTCAGAGCTACCACACATTCACACATTCCACCAGATTAGAATCACCTGGTAGATCTTAGTAGCCTATTCTCACTTCTGAAGATTGCGATTGCGCAATTTTTGCGGCAGGTGAATCACTGAGCTCTTCTGTCGGTTGCAACGGTTCAGAACTCAGCTACTTCATGACACCACCAAGATTGGTAGCATCGGTTCCCTCAGCATCAGAATTGTGTTTCAGCCGTCCGCACTGTCTCGTTTGACCACCGTCACAATTTGGACTGGAAGCGCAGGAATTAAGCCCGGAACATGTCCATCATATCAGGATCTGTCGACCTAAGAAGCTTCAGGGCCAAGTAGGAATGCAAAGCATAAAATTCAGTGCGTGGGCCGCAGGACAGACAGCAGGCCACAGCTCACACACAAAACCTCGCGAACCTGCATTGATCAAAGGTGAACATCGGAAAAACTAATCAAATTGAGTTGGATGCTTCAAAAACGCGCATTTCCAACCTACTTGTCTTTAAACGAATTTAACTCCCTATGTGTAGCTTGAAATAATTGAAACTTGCTGTACATAAAGACTGGAAAAAGCAGAGAAAATCTTGATAGTGCCAATTAAAATAAGTGCCTAGAGGACTTTAAAACAACATTGACAGGCGTATTTAGCAGTTGCAAACGTCAGAGTTACGTAAACATTACCAATCATTACCCTGCCAACTGCAATAATCATTTGATTACAGTGTGTGTAGATATTTATGCAATCGTTGGATGACGTTGAAGGACCCATTGAACATGTCCATTATTGATTTCTTTGGGCAGTAAGTAATTGAAAGCAACTCTGATAATACCGAGGTCTCAGAGTCATGTTCGGTTGTTTGTGACAGCCCATCGTAGACATCAACTGCCAGACTATTGCCAGAATTTACAACGACAGGTCCCCCATGTGGTAAAAGGTTGAAATGTTCCCAGCGCACTCATCGGGGTCGTGCCGATCTCCCACCGATGCATCGGAAAGGGCATTACAAGGAGGGACGATGGGTTGGAACGGTTTGACCCGACCAGCCCCCTTCAAACCTAGTTTTAGTGCCCACCCAGAAGAGCTTGTGGTCTGAGAACTGGAATTCGGCAAGCAGCCTTCTCGAGCAGTTGGTCCAATCAACTTCGTCTCGTATTTCCCCGCCACTATCATGTAATGCATCTTTTACCGACTGTGTACTCATCCAGTAAAAACCCCTTTCCATCTCACTCGACCAGTGTCATTAGTACCTGTTCCCAAGGTCGTGTGCTTCGGTCGTAGCTAGTCGTCAATACGCGACACCACTGCACAGCAGTCACAGCCTTGGAGTTTGCTGACTGTGTTGCAGTTCACGTACTCGAATCACGTGGCGCTGGTGCGATTGCTGGCTATCGAACTGTACCAGGCGGAGACATCGATGAAGCCCCGAGGCCATCTGCCAAGTCGAAATCACGCGGTGGAGTGGGTGGCAAGCGCTACAAACCACATCCACCGCATTGGTGGTCCACGCCACGTATTCAACGAAGAGGCAGGAACTTCATGCGTCTTTGTTGCACCAAGGGCACACCGATGCTGAAGGGTCAAGGTCAGAATTACTACGCACAACCACTCATGACAACCTCGACTCCTGTTTTTCGGGTCACAGCAAACCACACCACGTGGTAGCTGAAACCGTGAAGAATCCTACAAATCGAAGAAGTGCTGAAACAGTCTGTAGTGTGGATTTGGTCCTTACTTGCTTGCACCTTATGGGAGTGTGTCGTGTGCATTAATCAACCGATTTGCTTAGTAAGCAACCGTTTGCCGTGAATTGGCGACCTCGACGTTGCAAGCTCCCGGTTCGTCGTTCCCACAGATCTTACTTGGCAACACCTTCGGTTTGTATAGTTTTTCGCCATTATGAGTTAGATTTCTTGTAGGTCTCGCAGCGGCTGCATGGAGTTTTGGACACAATTAAACCGGATATCATTTTGCTTAGTCTCTAGGAAAATGGCTAATAGAGCGCAAAACCGAATTGCGTCAGGCTGTATCCAACCGATTCCCCCACAGAATGAATTCATTTCCAACATGAACATTCAGTTGATGCACTTTCCTGTGTATTTAAATCAAGCATAGCATCCTTTCGATAATTTTATGAATTCAGCCGATTCGGAGCATACAAAACTTCTGTGACGTGTTCGGATTGGGCAAAATTCAAACATAGCCAACCCCAATTGTGCATTCGTGCCCTGTCAATAAGCGATCGATCGGCTAAGAAAAATTGACGACTTTTAAGCTGGCTTTATATTACCCAATGAGCATTCGGTGAATTTGCACTGATTAAGGCTGTTTTGGTTAAACCGGTAGTAAATCCTAGTTACAACCAAGAGAGGCAGTCAGCAATGTGAATTTGCTATCATCGCAATCTTAAACGAATTCGCGAAACCGCATTCTGGCCGATGTGGCGCACGGTAAGCTAGTGTAAAGCAGTGATTCACCAGCGTCGGTTGTCGCTTCGGTGACGTGGCAGCCTAAGCAGCTCCCAGTGACTCATCAAACCAGGCAACGCCCTGCGTACTGTGGCGGGTCTGTATGCCCACGCGCACTGTCTGATTGGCTGACAACAACGCGCGCTTCGGACAGTAGGATTATTGGTTAACCCCGCTCACGGACAGGTGAGCTATTGGTTGTGGTCAAAACTGTTGCATATTTCCGGCCAGCGTACAACCGAACACGGGTACTTTGAAAGGCCCGAGTGGACAGCATTGGCATAAAGCTACCACAATGGGATTTAGGCGTCAATTGGGATATTCAGTTTAGAGTAAGTGCAACCTGCAAATCTTAATGATGACGATTAAAAAATGCGTACTAGATTAAATCGTGACATCTTATTCTGACTGGCGCAATTTTTCTATCCTCGTGAAGGACATGCGTCTCCATATTCACGAATCAGTGCAAGGGGACACGCATTAGAATGAAAACACACAGGCACCCAAGTAGATTTTCAGGCCCACTTTAAGTCCTGCCTGACGTTCGTTTGCCTCAGTGACGATAATTTTGCCATTTATTTTGAGCTACTCAGTTGCAAATCAGTAGCGGAAAGGTTCAAATTAAAAATGAATATTATCCTATGTCGCGAGTGTGCTCAGATATTTTAGGGTTTTTATACGATAAACCCATCGCTGTGTGTCAATTGACTTTGTTGACAATGATGTACTTAAAGAAAACAAGTAGAAAAACTCTCAACCATCCAAAAGACTCAAGCTTATTCCCGCTGAAAGTCCCCTCTCATTAGTAGGTTGGGCGCCAACAATTATTGCAAAAAAGCACTGCACTCTGGTGAAGTGCGTGAAAAACAACAAGTTTAATTTATGCATCGTAAGGACACGAACTTTACATTTAGATACAGTGACTGCGTAAGCAAAAACCAATTGTTACGGAAGCAAATCACAGTGATCGATTATACTGTGGAGAATGTGATTGGTTGTAAAATTTCCCTATCCGCCGATTTGACAGCTGTCAGGGAGCCAGAAATGGAAAGTGGCATTGGTGAGAAAGGAAAGTTTCCCCTTTTCCGGGCAAATTACGACACGTGCCAACACAACGCGACTGCCATTATAAGCTCGGGAAGGGAATTAATTTGAGCCCCGTGTTCGTTGGTGCATCGAGAAAGTGCTCCTTTTAGTTAAGCAAAGGTGGGCAAGCAGAAAAGGATCCTTCACGGAGTTCAGACTTTGGATAATCTGGAGTCGAGTTCGATTTTATGACCAAATTACTCCAAACTAACCTCGATCGCGGAGCAACACAGGATACGTTTATTGACTTGCACAGGATAGTTTCTCGGAAGCGAATCTGTTTCCGCCTTTTGAGGACTACAGCTGACACCATTTCGAACATCCTTCTATGCACCCTGGAAGCAAGTGGTAGTTTAGCTGTATCTACTCGAACCTGACAACATATAGAAATGGAACTATGTCAGCTTGTTTCGGCTTCGTATCTACTTAGATCCAAATCACTTTCTGTGGGAAGTCAGCTAACAAGGAATAGAGAAAACTAGTGGTCCTTCTTTCACTAGCCTCACTATTAAGGCTTCCGCATTCACCCATTTGGCTTGTTAGTGCTTGCAATAAATAGCCATGTTTGGGAAGTCACTTGACAAATAACCTCACTAGCTACTGACCGGTCCAACATTTCACAACTCACTAAAGACTCACATGCCCTGTTAACTGTGCTTCCTAATCGTACGACAACAATTGACCCCATAGGCATCTCATTCGTCTTCCTCAATCCTACTCAACACTTTTCTGCGTCTCCTCAAGTCGAATCATCGCCATCGGCTAATAAGCCATCCCACTTAAAGCAAAACAAACAAACGAAGCATGAACACACCGATGTGGCAATTGAAGAAGTCAATCGAAATACTGCCCTACAGGAATTCACAGCTCATGTGTGCATTCACAGCTGTAGATTAAATTTATGTGGTTAGCCAGCGTGGATAACGAGGACCAGAAGTGTTGGTTTTCACGGGCACTAATTCCACCACATGGACGAGAGTTGCAGTCCAATGAATCCACCCACTCCCAGTGTGAGAACTTGCATGCAACTTTCTCCTGCTCTATACTTCGGTCGCTGTCGTGGCCACTCCAGTTCCCTTCTCTGCTGCTGATGATGA
>UXSR01000903.1:0-14813 GCA_900604375.1 Mesocestoides corti
ATGGCAGTCAGGTTGCAAGGACGTCGCGATCACCCTTGGCCACGCGAGTCCGTCGTGCATATTTGGAAACTCGTGGAAGGTTATTGGAGCTTGGTTGGCTAGTAGTGTCGCGCACACCTATTCAGCCCCCATCTTGCGCCCCCCCAACCACAAATCCAATCGATTTTGAGAAAAAGTTTTTCATCTAACCATTGTACATGAACTGGAACGTATTTTAATCTATTCGCTGGTAAGAACCTTGTGTAGCATGAATACGCTGGATCGTGGAGTTTCCAGCCTCTTTTAGGGCTAAATGTTAAAAAAACAAAATTTTTTGATTCACCACACACGCACATGCTATGCGGCTATTAGAGATAAAAACAACGAAAAAAACTCCCACGAACATGACAGGCCAAGTCCGACAACTAATTCATTGAACCTGGCTTCGCGAATGCGTGCTCTCTCCGTCGAAATTTTAAACTTGTAAAAAGATATCATCCTAGTTTGGGAAGAATGAAAAGTGCATTTAAGTGGCAGAACTAGACAGTTGTTACACGAGGACAATCGACTACTCACTGAGCACGACCGACTCCATGGAACGGCAGATGTCGGCGATGGAGAAGTTAACCTGGAAGTCCTCCCGCTCGTAGAAGAGCATGTAGGCGCTCCAGCAGCGCATGGTGGGTCCAATGGAGGTGTGCAAGGAGTACGGCGACGTGTATTCCCCACCGAACCACTCATTCCGCTCCAAAGACGACGAATCCATGTGAACCGCGGTAACCTACACAACAAGGCGAAAGAGTGCAAATCATCAGATGCGTGGTAACGCACGGGAGACCCCACTGAATCTCTGAACATTCTACCCTTTTACCAACAGGATGATTTGACGTGGCGAAACTAGGCAGAAGTCACAGTTGAGAATGCAAATCGGACTTTAACAATGACCCAAAGGCGGTTCGAGGGACGTGGACGCACATGTGTGTCATCGTATTTGTACCACTGGTAGGTTCCCGTGTCAGGCCTCTTATGCAGGATGTAGGAGTAATAGTGCCCAGCTGATGCCTGGCCGTAGTGCACAACGACACCGCGGAGGGTGTAGCGAGTGGGCTGCTTCGAAGCGGAATTGGGCTGGGCAGGAGGAACAGGGGAGGCGTGGGACGCGGTGTCCTCGGCGGAAGCAGAGGCGCTTGCTAAGGAGCCTGCGTCCTCGACTACGACGTCGCGTGAAGCCAGACCCTCAACGGTGTACGGCGCCATGTCAAGTTCGCGGGGGAAGGAGAAGTAGCTGTTCGACTTGATTGCAGTGTGCCTACAAGAGAAGACAATGCGACAGGCTAGACGAGTGCCAATTCCAGCTGAGGGCAACTTGATGGCAGTCACGGATGCGCACCGTTCCCAGTCGTAGTTGAAGCGTTTGAGGTGGATGGTGAGAATGTGCGGCAGCCGTTTGATGCACATTCGTTTGCGCACAGCAACCTTCTTGTCGCACTGGTCGCAGTGGTAGGCGTTGTCGCCATCAAGCAGGTCGCTTTTCACGTACTCCTCCAGGGATTCGCAGAGGGTTGAGTTGTTGTTGACGTCAACGCTCACCGCCAAAAACGACTCCTCACGTTGGTACCTGGAGGGGAAAAAAACATTGCAATTTATAGCCGTCTGACAGCCGCGCGAATTGGACCACCTCTGGGTGGTACCAGTGACCTTGACTGAAACAACCAATCACGTCATCGTCTAACCTGTGCGGGCAGTCAATGCAGATCTTTTGGTCCTCGAAGGCACCGCCGATGACATTCTCAATGGCCTTTGGCACACCGCAGAGCTTCATCGCTTCATCCACGTTGTCGACGAGGGAACTGAAGAATTCCTGGGCATCGTGCTGCTCCGAACAATTCACTCTCTCGCCCCCAAGTCTACAGGGAAGCAATAAAAGGTAGCGCTTTTTTTCCCAACTAACTTGTCACACTTTTAACACCAAAAAACTGTCATTACTAAGACGATAAAAAAAAAGAATTACACCACTAGTGCCGAGGTTCTGTCACGCCCAATCTGATGACGCTGAACACAAACGGAGATGGTGAAATCGGCTCCACAAAATTGATGGATGACGCCGCTATCCAAATATGCATTTGCATGCGTCAAGACTCCGAATAGCTTCACACAATAAGTAAGCCAACTGCGTCACCAGACAATCTTTAGAATGCAATCGACAACCACAGAGTAGAAGTTGAAGATGCATTCAGGTTATGGAAGCAGAACGCTTTCAAGTGAGAGATTATTCAGGAGTTTTAAAAAACGCCCTTAAGTAACTATAAGCTCGTGTGATGAAGAGGCTTCAAGTGAGAGGACCTAGGCAGGACTCCAACGAGCGATTTAGGGATGTCCCACCAACACAGAGAGTTGAAATGCAATTCCCATGAGTTGCTAAGTTACCAGAAGCAAACGACTCGTTGTTTCGACTCAAAATTACACCCAATTGCAGCACCCAAGTTCTCCGGTACTTCAGTACCAAAGAATCAGCATCAGCAGTAAGTTAGGAGAGCACACGCGCGCGCATGCGCACGCAGTCGTGTGTGAACAGGGGAGCAAGGAATGCGCGCGCACACAAATTCAATTACACAAGGCCCCAGTGTGCTCACTTGAAATGCCTCCAAAATTGTTTAGGCTCGTAGAATTTCCGCTTGGAGTAGGCCAAAAACGCGAACATATCCTGCAGCGAGTGGAGCACACACAGGTGGCTGAGTTGGGACTCGTTGAGGCTACTTTTCTGGAAAAAAAGGTGAAGGCTGTTTATGCGTATTTAAGAACAAACAGGCATTCATCCAGTCAACTCGGTAAGCAAGAATGGTCAAGGTGCAAAAGGAATTTGTAGAAAATTGGTAAAATGATTAGGGAATTGGACGATAGACGCACTGGAGGCCATGTTGAGGAAGAGCTCTGGTGTCCAAAGGTGGACGGCACGGTTAGGGTGCTTGGGTCGATTCCGGCCTTCTCTAGAGCCTCAGTCACGGGAGCGGAAAGCACAGCAAAGCGAACGGGGAGGATGGAGAAGAGCTGTTGCAGCACCGAGTTCATGTAGCAGGTTGCACCGGCGTTCTTCAAACCCACAAATCCCGCCCCGCCGAGGTCGCCACCACTGCCACTGGAGTTCAGGAGATCGGAGTGTCGTTGACGACTGTCCACTGAGGAACGGAAATTCGAGGAGGCGATATCCGAGGCTTCCCAATCTGTGAGCGGACGGCGAAGTTCGGCTAGAGAATGGATCAAAACAAATTGGTGTCATGACAGCCGTTCTTTTTGGGAAGACATTGCACAGTTCACGATTACACCATAGGCATGCCAATGCAATTTGACAGACAGGTGATTGCGCTTTCGAGTGGAAAAAAAGGTGGGAGAAGTTAACTCACGGCAGAAGAGGAGGGAAGAGAGGTGGTCCGCAAGGAAAGGGAGGTACACCCGGGGAGCACAGTAGACCAGCTCGAGGAGGAGGTTGAAGGCCGCTGCGAGGACGTTGTCGGGGCAGGTTGCCAGAACCCTGCCGACGGCCAGCAGGGCGTTCGCCGACACCGTCTGGGTTTTATCGACCGCTGTCGACGCGGCTGCTTTGCGCAGTTCAGCAAAACGCTTCGAGGCTGGGAACATGACCACCTCCAGGAGAGCCTGGAGATCAAGAATTCAGGAAGTTAGCAAAGACAGGATGTAAATGCGATTGGTGGTGTGGAAGCCAACTGCACATCCAGCTGAAAATCCCATGTCAGTAATTTCGAGAAAGTGAGCAGTTATTGACGACACACGACATGGTGCTTGTGGTAATCAGATCAAGATCAGGTTACACGGCAAACGCACAATCACGATCGTGATCAACAGTCGAGATAGTAATTCGAACAAGCGGTTACAGGGTTAATGACATTGGGCAATGGGGAGTGTCGTGTGGCACCCTCACTAACCCTGGGAGATTGTGAGAGAACCACGATTTGAGGCCGATATTTGTGCATGATCGTCTGGTGGCTTACACACGAACACGAAAAAAGAGCCTCATTTCAAGGAATTGACATTTATGCCGGCAAAGGCATGCACGCTGGTCATACTGCCAGGGATAGAATGAGGACTGTAGCTGGGAACAGGACTTCAGGCGAGGTGAGAGGGGCTTGCTTTGGGATTGGCCAGTCCGTTGACACATGACCAAACTTTACAAATCGCGACAACACAATTGCGAGACGGTACAAACCGAGGGATCGGGAAGCACGGTAGTCTGCAACACACACACACACACACACACACACTCATGACCCGGAACGAAAAACGGATCTGATCGGTCTAACTCTCCGTTTTTAACTAGCGTAGAGCAGACAACTCCGCGTCACACAATTTTAGGCAGACTGAAGCCTCGGATTCCACCAATCACCGTTTTCCTGGGTGTGATAGCACTCGAAATACACTCAGATCCCCTCCAAACAACCCCTCCCAGGGCCACCGGGCTAGGCACGACCACCCAGTTTAGGCCGCCCAAAATGCGCGCGTGCGGTCGTGTGCGCCGGGTGGAAGGACGCCCGCCGATTGGTCCAATTGGACGAAACAGATATTCCTCCCAATACCGTTTCCTGATGGGAGCGTGAACGCCTGGCACGTGACCTAGTGAAGGTTAGTCTAGTTCAACGGGCAGTACTTGGTCAAACTCACCTCGATCGATTGGGAGGTTGTTTTGGGGGGGAGGTGGAAGAAGAGAGCTTACCTTTATGGGGGCGAGGCCGATGGGTTCGACAGCGGACTCGCTAAACACTGCCTCATTCTGGAATGGTAGGAGAGCAGTACATAGACGAAGGTGCGAACACACGAGACTGGGGATCGCGAGGTGGGCGGGAGTGGAAACACCGTCTGATTCGGGTGCACCCTCGCCCGGAGTGGAGATCTTCAAATACAGGCAAGTGGATAAGGGGAGGCGGGGTTAGGTGTAATGTGGGCACAAATGTTACACCAAATACCTTATTTGACAGCCAAGTCCATTCTTTTCTGAAAAGGGCTTCGGCACTGCCGAGGGGTAGTAACTCTGAGTGCGAGAATTTGAGGAGTTGAATGAGCACGTCCGTACAATCTGTCGTGTGGGCGTTACGATCGGATTCATTTACCTGGAGGCAAAAAAAGAAGCCAAGCGGATGCGCACGAAGTAAAGGAACGCCTACTCAAATCTAGGTAGTACCGAGGTAGACGTACCTCCAGGGCCTCGACTAGTGAGTGAATGACGCATTCGATGGCATCCACATTCCATATCGACAAGGACACATCTAGAGGTTCCGCGATGAGAGAACTAGCCACCGCCAAGCCCCGAGTGACCACGGTAGTGACACGCGATCGGGCGACCTGCCGTAAAATCTTCGAAGGAGATAGAATGAGGAGATCGTGGAGAAAACTGAGCCACGGCGGGAGGACTTCGTGATCCGACGAGGAGACGACCTGATTCGGGGCGAGGAGGCTCCGTAGCGGGGCGTCAGGGGCCAAAGTGAGAAGGAGACAAAGGGTCTCCAACGCGTCAAGGGACAAGCAGCCCGGGGTTCGGCCGGACTGGAGGGCCAAGATGGAAGGTGCGTGGGGTGGGAGCGCGTGGCAGGGGACGCCTTTTGGTAGAAGCAGGCGTAGGCAACCCGGTGAATGCAGGGATGGATGGACTCGTCCACTCTGGAGGAAGGCTTGCAATGCAGCCGACTGGAGGCCGCAAGTGGTGGAGAAGGTGCACGTGACGCTGGGTGGTGCAGACTGGCAGGAAGTATCGGCTAAACCAATTTTTTTCGAAAAAACAAGCTTAATTTAGTGGATTTTTCCAGTGATCAACATCAGGAATAAACTTGGGATGGCCTTATAAAAGCAAGAATTGTGGTTGAAGGGTCCTGGAAGACTGTATAGGTGTGGTACAACCTAAGGGAGTTCAATACGGAGGGTGGACGCCGTCTGGACGGTTTGTATGGATGGACTGCCTGATAAGACTGGCGTGGAACATCGTCTGGATACAGACCACAACCTTTGACAAGACTTCCATGCTGCAACACCGCTGACCTTTGAGACTGCACAGCATAACATTTATGGACGATGAGCTGATGACCTTCAACAACTGACCTTCAAAGATTACATGGCAAAATACTGATCAACGTGTTCACTTGTCAAACGAAGATAACTAGACATCTACTTAGGATTGGTTTTTTTGAGAAATTGAGCTGATTCCACATGGAAAATTGGCATTTGCTCAGATGAGGGATCGCAATTAATCGATATTAGCAAAGCCGATTTGAAAAGGGAGCAAAACCACAAGGGAAGAATGCTGGGCCGTGTCGCCAGGCAAACTGACCGAGAGGCGAGGCGCAGCCGCTGTCGTGGGAGTGCAGGGTGGCGGGCCTGCGTTGGACGCACATTGCACTCGCTGCAGCCTCCTGCGCGGCCTCGACCACGGCCGCATGCATCTCATGCGGTTGGATTGAGGCTGCGGTCGCAGGGGTGCCAGAGGCGTGTCCGAGGGACGCGGAACTGGCCAACCAGCAGACATTGCGTAGGCGCTCGGCCGACATCGGCGGAATTTGCAACCACACGGACAAGATCTCCTCCTTCGTTACCTGTAGGGAACGCAACACGTACGGGATCATCCTGAGACCTTTCATTCGCATAGTTTTCATGGCTAAACCACTTCTACATTCATCAGTGGTCATCTTAACCGACTTAAAAATTTGTTGCTCAACTTATGGGAAGGAGCCCCCCCCCCCATTCGAATCAAATCACCAGATAATAGGAAAGCGGAAACATTTTCCAAACTCCCCTAGTCACGCCACTCCTCCTCCACCCCCCAACTGACAGCTCCTGGGTTATTGTCTCTTAATCCATTGAGTCAAGGTCAGGCTGACGTGTCATCGACACGCGCCAACTAACTTGTTAAAAAGCCCGAAACGCACTTCAATCCAGACGAAGTCGTCCACTTTAACTAGGGGAACAGATAAACCAAAAAAACGAAGGGTTAGAGGACTACAGAAGGACGTAGAGCATCCAGGTCGATATTTTTAACAGAACCACGCATTTAATGAACAAATAGCGCATTTTACGAGTAAACAACAGCAACAACTTACCGAAGCCAGACACGCATATTCAGCGAATGCTCCAGCTCGCCGATGAACAAGATATTCTTCAGCAGCCAATGGCGATGTGTGTTCCATCTGCCAGAAGGCGGCCAGCCTCTGAGAGCAAAGGCTGTTATCATTGCAGACAGCGACGAGACTAGCCAGAGTGCAGTTGAGGCACAACGAGGCAATACGACAGATCCAGAGTACGATAAGATGGTACAGCGGGTCGTCCAGGGGAAAATCGAACACTGGCGCCGACAGGAGAACCGACAGACCACCGTTGCGCAGAAAGGCGAGCTGAAACAATGAAGGGAAAGAAGGCGGTACACCGGATGGTACGTTACCACCAGACACGCGCTTGAAGCTACCCTGAACCATCAAAACAGTCACGACAATTGACAGGTGTTTTGTCTTATGATTCGGACACTGGAAACTGCGTGCTTACCATAGGACAGAAGGCTTCGGCGCTGACGTCCACCAAGAATTCGAGGTCTGGTTTATCGGAGAAATAGGGCTCCATGCTTGGATGAAGAATGGAATAGAGGACCTTGGAGACGAAGGAAACGGAAAGCCTCGGATGAGTACGCTACGACCAACCAATTACTCGGCTAGATGCACAATATAACTACCTGGAGGAAATACAGCTGCTGCGTGAAACTGGCCAATTCGAAACCATTTGGAGCTTGGTTTGGTGTGGATGACATTATCAGTTCTGACGGGGAGCATTTGAAGAGACCCGAGAACTGGCCAAAGCCCTCCTTGGTTTCCAGTGCGTTGCGGAGAAGTTTTTGGTGATGCAAACTTACTGGTATGGAGAAGAGGACATCCAAGGCCATGTCACGAAGCTGTTGGATGCCCAGAAAGACAGCCAAGTCGCTGATGTCGAAAAGAAGTCGCACGAAGCTAAGATCCCCCGAAATCATGTAACCTGAGGTGGAAGAAGCAAAACATTAGAATAAGCCAAGTCAAGAATGTGCTGGAGGCTCTATTACCTGGAAGATTACACTCAGTTGGCTCGACAAGGGCCGCGGGGGAGACCACAGTGGCACAGTCTCCGCCAGCTGTTGAACTGGGGTTTGTACCAACAGCTGTGACGGGGAATTTGTTCGCGCTGGCAGAGCGGACGGGAAAACCGTTGCCAGCCGCGGGTCCTCGTGACACCGCGGCACTTCGACAGCGATGACGCTTACTGTTGCGTTGGGCTTCCGCGGGGGGCGGCGACGAAGGGCCAATCACACCATCAGGGCTGTGCGCGGAGCCAGCGGAGGACGAGTGAGGGGAGTAAAATCCCGGAAAACTGGAGTTCTCATCTGGCACAGTATTTTGCGGATTTGATTGGTCGTCGTCGTCGTAGGAACAAGAGTGCGACGAGAGGCTGCCCCGAGGGGGCGGTGGGCCGGGATTCGAAGAGGACACAGAAGAGTTTTCAACCGAAGACGATAGGGGGAAGTGAATTTTGTGTTGCTGCAGCCTGTCGACATTAGACCGCGCGCAAAAGCCGCCGGAGAGGGACGCGTCGGGCGGATTCGCGTCTCGCAGGTACAAACGAGCCGTGAGGGTTATTCTGTCAAGATAGAAAGGGCAACGCGGAATGAGACCAAATACGATCCCACAGGAATCGATAGGAGAGGTGCAGGTAAGTGCGGAGGAGACTTACGCAGGCTTAAATTTACCCACAGCCCCTCCAGACGTGCTAAAAGACGAGTCCGACTCATCGCCGTCAAGGTAACTGCTCCCAGTCAACTCCTCACCCGACGGATCCGAGGATGCCAGAATAAGGTAGGTGGAAAGACAAAGATTGCCAGGTAAGCCGGTCATTTCAAGCAACTCCAGCCCGAATTGATTCAAGGCGGCCAAGCTCGCGGTAGGAGCTTCATCGCCTCCGGCACTTGAAGTCGGATGAACCGATGAATCGAGGAGTTGACTTAGGTGGATATCAAGCAGACGGGAACGGAGGTGACCCAGTGTCTCGTTGGCGTGAGTAACAATAGTGAGGGTAGTGGGCGCGTAACGACGCCCGTCTGAAACGCCTAGGCTTTGTAACAGCTTGTCCACCGGAGAGGCTTTGACAACAGTACCAAAGGTGACATGTAGAGTGAGTGAGGAACCGCACCACGACCTACAAAGTAGAGGTTAACGTCACCGCTGGACGATGTGGTCGAACGGACTTCTGTGTGAGGTTTTAGAAGCGGACAACTATACGCTGACAGACACACAACGTCCTCAACTAGACACTGTTTGGTGAAGGAATGACAAAGCCAACTTACTGGAACAGAGGCAGATGGTTTTGCGGAACCTGGAATTGGAGATCACACTCGACGAGGAACCGCCGAAGGACCTGGAGGACGCGATCGAGGTTCCTCAGGTCCTGTTCTGTGTCTGCTAAACACGTGGGGACGATTTTTGGGTGCGCACAGCTGGAGAGGTGACATACACTCCCATCGGCCGAGGTCTCGCCGTGTGTCAGAAGCACTTTATGAACCTGCAATGATGGCATTTAGCAGAGAAATGCAGCAATCGTATGCAGAGCGCAAGGCACATGGGATCTCACACCTCCGAAATTCAATTTTGCTGGTTTCGCATTGCACA
This sequence comes from Mesocestoides corti, assembly GCA_900604375.1. NCBI lineage: Eukaryota > Metazoa > Platyhelminthes > Cestoda > Cyclophyllidea > Mesocestoididae > Mesocestoides > Mesocestoides corti. The sequence continues at coordinate 9,660 of UXSR01000903.1, forward strand.
TCAGACATTACATCGTATCACTGTTGTAGTCACGCACACGGACACAGAAATCTATTAGAGACTGGATTAATACTTTGATGGTAAGGTGGGTGTATGTGTGGGCGTCCTATAAGGGTCTGCGGGTGGGTAGGCGTGGAATAATAGACGTAAATTGATGCATTTGCATAAAGGCTTACATGTTGGTAGCTTGTGGAGAGGAAATTGAAGCACTTTTTGATAAAGGCAAGATGCAGATTCCGCTGGCCATTGAGCAGGCTGTTGTCGAGGTTAGTGTATAGCTCCTGAAGCATCTCGATGCCAATTCTGGCAACGCGTTCGTCAGCAGCCAGGACCAGACGCCAGAGGTAGTCCACGCCGACCAGATCTGGGTCCCGCAAGACGATGTGCTGCCTCGGCAATCGCACTTCGTCGATCTTTCCAAGTTCACAATTGACGTAGTTGAAGAAACACCGGAACAGTCTAAATGTCCAAAGCACAACTGTCGTTTAAGTTGAGGCGATCAACACACCGAAAACTGCAGCAAACACCGCCAAGTTGCACGCAGGTTCAGAGGGAGAGAAATATGATTTGTTTCAGGTAAGAATAGAAAAGACAATAGGGACACAGAAGAAAGGAATGAATAAGAATGCCTTTGAGTTACAGGAGTCAAACCAATCGGCAAGAGGCAAATACCACACTCAACACGACCCCCTTGTTATGCCATGAATCTGCTTGGGCTTGGCTGTGAAACAATTCACGTAGAAACTTATCCACAGAATGTCAAAAATCCCTCCCCACAAATTCTCCAGGCACCAACTTTGGACCCGTTAAGAGTGAAAAAAGCCACGGATCTTACTTCATCCCAGTAGGCGTAAGAGCCTCGGGCTCAATTTTCAGGATGTTCTTCTTGAAGAATTCTGCAGCATGCTGTTGAACCAATTCATTGAGCGTCGGATCGAACCACGTAAAGCAAACATTTCGACTATCCGGTGCAGTCGACGACGTGGAATCGCCGGTGTCCGAGGCGTCAGAGGAGGAGATCGCGGTGTCCCGATCGTCCTCAGCGTCGACAATGAGGCATTGCCAGAGCTGGTCCAGTTGTTCCAAGGTCAGGGGGACGCCGGCTTCCGTGGCGAGGAACCGAAGGAGAGTCAGTCGGTCTTCAATCTGAACGGAGTGCGGAATCGGAGGAAAGTGCCGACTACTGACGGGTTTGCCCGACTGCGAGACAATGCCGTCGTCACTGGTCCTTGTCTGCTCAAGGGTGTGATTCGACGCAGACGAAGTCGTCGAATTCATGTCACCACGGCTGAGAGTTGACGTCGCCGAGGGCGGCTGCGAGGATGTTGAATCAATACCCAGGTCTTGAGTCACCTTGGAGTCTAAGCAGGGAAATTCACAAGCCCACGTGATAGGTCAATCACTCTTGTACTTACAAACTAAGGCTCTTGTGTGCGCGTGTGTGTGTGCCTCTAATCTCGTGCAATTTTGCGATTATCGAATGGATGACGAGCATAGTTCGCAAATTTTGAGGAGTTCCATCATATGATGCTGTAAATTCCCCTTAAAACCCTAATTTCTCTACCCCAACTCAGGCCCTAATTAAATCTGAACGCTTGAAAATGCTTACCTTTGGGAGAGAATTTGGCCATGTAGTTGATAAGACTGGTGATACAAACAGGGACGAGGTCTTCGTTAACGGCCAGTTGGTAGATGGGGCTCGATTCATATGCATACCAACACTGGAAGGGGAAAAACACATTAGGGCAAATTCGAGGGCGTTTTACGAGGCTTCGAGGCCAAGGGAAACTCACAGGCTTGAATTTGGAGCATATGCTGATTATTTGGCGGGCGGCACAAACCACAGCGTAGTCGTTGGAGTCGTCTTTGAGGACTTTCGACAACTTGTGCAGCCAGAGTAGTGCTTGGTCGTCCTAGAAGAATAAAGTACGTCCAGGAAAGAACACGCATTGAGGTGTTTAAGCGATAAGCGGAAGTCCAAAGTAATCTTTCGATTCTGTCACCGCGTGCTCAGCAAAAGCGGGAAATACGAAAATGATGTAAAGAAGGTGAAAAGTACGCGCCTACCGAGTGAGTGCACGTAAAACTGTTCGACAGGATGTCTTTGTGTGCGTTTAACGCAGGCACAGCGATTTCGGCGAAGAAACTAGGCCTGATTGCAAGGTCCCAGAGAAAGTCCAGAGCCTTCAACGCCAACTCCGGATGGCCGTCCACCGTCAGACGACGGATAAGATCGATGAGACGCTCCCTCTGTCGCTTACTTGTGGTCTTGAAGGCTCTCTGATAAAGTGAAAATGTAGAGATAGAACCTGGGTGGTTGGCAAGTGACAAAGAAACCTCACAAAACAATCTGGCGACGGCCGACGCTGTCGGATTTGCTGAAGAGAATTCATTGGCGGTGAAGATGCTAACGTAAAACTACGGTCCTGTTGCTTCACTCACGCAATCTCGAACCACTTGGAAAGGTAAAAAACCAACTAGAGCCTAGGAGACAACCGAACAAAATGCATTTGAGTAGATTGTTTACTGCATCAAGCCAATGGGATTCTCCTGTCAAGGCCATCACCGCTATACACGTGCATTTAGAAGCGTCAGAAGGAGTAGAGATTGTCAGGTTCAATTGGGGAAGTGGGGGCTGGCGAGGTGGGTCAGCCTGCCCCCGCATCCACAAAAACACTTTCGATTAAGAAGGATCGATTTTACTTGGCACATGGCCTAGCCGGACACAAACACTCAAAAATGATTGGTTTTGGCATGCGCGTGGACAATACAGTCCAGAATGCTAATGCTAGAACGCAAATACAAGCTCCTAGTAGAGCGGGCGCTTGCCTTGAAGCAGTCGAAGAGCCGATCGAGTTGTTCAGGCGTGAAAGAGCGCACCAGAGTGGCGAGCATGTCCTCGACATTCTTCACGATGGCCTCGTGCTTGCCGACCTGCGCCTCCCATATCTCATCCAGATCCTCTAGACTCAGTTCGCCGGTTTCAATGAGAAACTGGACGACCCAGGTAACCCTCTCCACGTACTGCGGCTGGTGTAGGTTTTCACGCAGCAGCAATGACAACACCTGGACAGGACAACGATTCAAAAAAATTTACTCCCCAAACAGCAGGACATGTAGAAAGGCAATTAGCGTTCGGGTAGATCAGTATTTACAAAATCGAAGCAAGTAAAACCTGTTTTTAAAGCACAAAATCAGGACACTGTGGTATTTTGCCCGGAGGATGGAAACTTGAATGGAAGAGTGAAGACGGAACAATGCTGAAAGCTAATGATACTTGCACACGAAGAGACTCGTCTTAGTTCCAACGACCATACGTTCTAATTGACTTCTCGCGGAAGTAATGACCGGTTGTTAAAGCCAATCACGACGCGCCAAACTAAATGGGCTCTAACTAGACCCAAACTCACTAACACCATTCGACCGCATCTACCAGCGCACCATGGTAACAGTGAGAATACGTGACTGATTAGCTGATCAAGTTCTGACACGCCCGATGTTAAGACTTCACAAACAAAATATTTACCAAGTAGAAGAACCACAGAAAGCACGAGTGAACACGAACGATATGAGGCATGCTCAGTTTCGTTTGAGTACTAGCAAATCAGGCACGCAGTGTGTGTACGACGATGCGCCAAAATAGGGCCTCTATTGTGGTGGATGCCATTATGTGTAAAAATGTGACGGATCGAGTACCACTACCGATTAAGCGTGAGGTCACGTGCGTGTCTGCCAATAAGCCAGTCTTAAATTGATGGTGTAACCCAAGTCCCGCTAGCCAATGACGTTGCAGGAGAGTGATGAATTCAGTCAGTTCGCTTAGACAACACATAACAACACGCATTGCTACGCATCGTACCCGACGCACAGCGATTTCAACAATCTACTATCACAGATTAAAATAAAAGACCACAAGTTTCTGCTCACAGAAACTCAGAACTGAACGATTGCAAAGTGAGATAAGTTACTAGGATGACTGTCACTGGCGTTGATCATAAATTTGTAGCATCCTAACAAGTTTAAGCAGATTAATAAGGCTAGACCCAAGATTGGCTGCGAGATTAGTCATGTCACCGATGAAGTACACGAAAATGCAGTAACACATACATGATTATCCTTCAGCCATTGAACGAGACGCTCCTTCGTGATGGTTTCCCGTTGGAGATAAGTTGGACTCAAAGAGGCACGGGAATACCTTGCTCGAAGGCGTTCGATAATCGTTATCAGGTTCTTGAGCACATTCATCTTTCCTCCGAAGAGGTCCATCTAACGGAAGCATGAGAAAGACAATGAGATCGACAAAGAAGAACAACCTCCCGACTGGCAAACGAAAAAAAAAACAATTTTTGAATATTCGACAAGCCATTGTACACGAAGCAGGAGTTATAAAACTAGCAGACAGAAGGTCCTCGAAGGAAATAACGACTTGGTACTGTTTTTTTTATAGTTTCACACCTTCTGAGCCAATGCAGCTAATTACAACTGCTTCTGTTTCAAATCCGAATATGCGATCGAGGGGATTGCACATGCTGGTGACATAGCCTGTGCCACAAAAACACAGAGTCACGATTGCGCTCGCTGTCTTGTGATGCGTAAAAGGTCTCACGGCAGTCACTTGCGTGGCTGACATTTCGTCAAACTCACAACACACGCCTCAAAAGCCGCATTACTTTGACGAAGACGATACCAGCCACGTTTCCAGTCGGCATTAAAGCAAACCACATTCTCCAGACACACACTACACACGTAAAAGAACGCGAAAGAAGGCGAACCAAACATTAACGGTGGCGCAGGGCATTCGGCTGAAACCGACGACTGTACCAGCAGGTAGCCCCATCTCGGAAGACAAGTCTTACAAATGTGTTTAGTATTAACAAAAAAAAATGATAACTTGTAATCAAGATTGTTTACAGTTGGCTTGTACCAGCTCAGATTACAGATTGACGGTTTCGTGAAAAGAGGGTAGCCAAACAGCCATTTAGAGAACACGTCATCATCCGCCCACGAATCAACGCCTGTTCTATCTGACGGTGCCAAACCGCGGCTTCGAAACGCGACACAACATAAGACATTAATCGGATTGACTAACTAATGCAGGGAGGTGTGGTGTACAACCCCCCCCCCCCCCCCCCCCCCCCCCCCCCCCCCCCCCCC
>UXSR01000904.1:0-14807 GCA_900604375.1 Mesocestoides corti
TTTCAGCAGCACACAATGCCAGTGTTCACATTTTGGATGAATTTTCACGTTTGTCGTAAGACACCTACAGCAGCAACACTGGTTACAGCCGTAACTTTTAGCGATTAGCTGAATCAAAATGGGATATAAAATACCCCAATCAAGGACAACCACGTGTGTGGAAATGAGTGAATATACATCTGCAGTGGCTAGAGTTTCAGCACTACCTTACAATTCACCAATTAACAACCCATTGCAACCCGAGGATAAGGGAAAAGGAGGCGACAGGGAACACGACCGTTTATCAGCGTCACGCCAGCCAAGTGGCTTTGTGTGCGTATGAGTACGGGTGAGTAACGGGCGAATGCTGACAGAGGCCACGTCATGTTTTGTTGCCACCATCCTTAAAATTTCGCACTTTAACATTCACCCGGTTCTGTCTGTTTGACAGGGGGAATTGCAACTCGATCAATAGTAGGTGTTTTTGCATTGTCGGCACGTAGGCGTGCTTAGGGCGCAGTAAGCTCATCAGAAGTCGTGGACACGAGAGGTCGACTTTGCATTGGCAGCAGCCAACTTTGCTTCAGCAACAGCTTGGTGCATCCAGTTGGTGTTGTTGCTGAAAACGGATACAAGCACCTGCTTGCTTGGTAGAGGAACAGAAATCGATACAAGTGGGTGAAGATATTAAGCGACATGTGCAGCCCAGTTTGCTAGCAGAACAGACTAAATGGGGCATTGATTCACTACATAAAAGTCATCATTGTATCTTACGATTGGTAGCACAGAACTTCAAGTCGTCAGTGCTGGATCGAAACAAAATGAGGATGCTCCTGGTTGACAATGAGTTGGGTGGAGGGTAGCTGATTGTGATATTGTACTATGGATCATTGTCTCCTTCTCAGGAAAAGTGATTTGATAGACGTGCACATGGCCGCTCAATTACGCAACTTTGCAACTTCATATACACAAGTTGAATATCATTTCAGCTATGTGCTTACAGTATAAGACGATAACGGACTGAAGCAACTCGTATTGAGATACGAGGTCATGCAAGGTCACAGCAGCACTAGACCTTGCAGTGTGGGAAACATTCAGTTCAGCACATCAATGGGGCCAGAAATTAGCCGCGTATCTCGCCGTCTCTCAGCCTTTTGGTGTGGCTAAACAAACACACATTTACACAGTACAGATACAAGAGTATTGAAGTGGGTTGAAGTAACCTGGCAATGTGGCACTGAATATGAGGCAGAATTTCGCACACTTAATCTCCTCGCTTACAAGGTCACACTAGCCTTCATGTGCCATCGCACTGTCATCACAAAGCATCGAGGACCAACGTGTTAGTTGGGAATTAAGTGAGCTCAATTTCGAGTGCTTATTAAGTGAACTGGCGCACGTACACTGAGTCACTCTGTTACTCACGTCATTTACGCATTTATAGCTAAAACACAAGTGCCAAGTGTCAATGATAAAATGACTGTAGATGTGAGATATAAGATGCGTTAGCTGAGCAGTTATTGTTAGTAATTGGATACGGAGCCAGAGTTTCTACGAGACACCTGTGTGTGATTCTGAGTTCAACACACCAATCCCACCTTCAAGTAGCTGTAAATTACACCATCCTTCCATCTGACAGGTATTCGAAAAACGGGAAATTTGATTCAACACAAAATAATGCACAAAAAAGCAATCGCATAATTTTGGGTTGTAGAGACTGTCAATTGCAATAGCCTGTCTACTTACTGCACTGCGTCTGGCTCCATTAGCGGGAACAGCATTAACCTGAAACCTTCCAATCAGTTCATCGAAGAAGACTTCCTCAAGGCTACCAAGCGACAGTGGTATACCGCTGTGCCAAAAGACGCATGCGTGATTTTATCGACACGCTGTCTGAGCCCTTTTATAGATACGAAGTCGAAGCACATGACATCTACACGAAAGCTTAGAATATGGTCAGCATTAATTTGCAACGTGGCGAAATATCTGCAATTCCATTTCGATGCATTAAAATAAGTTGCAGAAGGAAATGCCTTTTTGAGTTGTGTAAGGTTAAATAGTTTAAAATAACTTTAAAAATTGGCAAAAAATGGTCAGGTATTGAATTAGTTATTATTTCATCGTATATTAAGCGACAAAATCAAGCTATTTTTCTGCTGCTGCCTGGAGGAACTCGTCATGAGAAACGAAGTCATGTAAGGTGACAGCAGCACGAATCCTTGCGGTGTGTCCAAAATTCAGTCCGGCGTATCAATCAGACCCAAAATTAGTTGTGTAACACAACCTCGTACTGTCCGTCGGCGTGGCGAAACCAACAGACATCTACACGGTACTGAGACAATAAGAGTGAGGTGGAGTAGCATGCCCTCACTTACTGTGGATTTCAGTAACCTGACGACGTGGCACTGAATATGTAGCAAATTTTCGTGAAGTAACATTACTTGTTTGCAAGCTCACACTTGATTTCATGTATGATCGCATTGTATCACAAAGCAACAAAGAACAGTGTGTTAGTAAGCTCAATTTCCACTGCTTTTATGAGCACTGTCTCAAGTAAACTAAATTGCATGAAGCTGACGACGGAGATCCAGCGTTTGCTATAAGCATTAACTAGCCTCGAATGACAACCAATTCGAACACAGATAATTGTTTTTCATTTCGCTTGATAACAGACATCTTGGCACTGACAGTAACCACAAGTGTCGAGTAAGGAAAGTGTCGTTGGAAGTAATCAAAATGTGATGATTAATTGTTTTGTAAACTTAAATCACTTAATTGCATGGTTTAAAATAAACCTTGTTAGGCGTGCGAAACGGAAGTCTTTGCAATTACACCATTTCACGTGACTGGTGTAGATTCAGCATGGAGTCGAAATTATGGCCCGTCGTACATAAAAGTTAATTTCATTGTTGATGCGTGAAATAAACATGGCGTAGGCAGCGGTCAACGCGGCTTGGGCAACCGATTTTCAGAAACACCTGACTTGCACAACTGCTGTTATCACTACCTTGTGCAAGTGATGACGAAATCTATTGATATGAAGTTCTGAGCACGCACCGCTTAAGCTGTCGATACTTGTAAATAACCTCAAATCGTACCCCATAAACAGAGATTCTTGTCAACAAAGTTTATTCCCAGCACGTTTTGTGTATAGAAACATGTGATGTTTGTTTGCGTCATGTTGTTATTACGTCTACGGCTGGAGACTACACGAGATCTGGCCATCGGGTTGGAGAAACAATGGCGTTGCGTCTTTCTTTACCACTCTTGCTCTACTGGCTTTGTGTTGACAAAGTGGCAGTACAGGTGCTCAAATCCGCAATTGAACATCATTTCCATCGAATATGCCAACAGAAATCGAATTGTTGAACTGCAGAATAGAAAGAACACGTATTGTGGATGCCTTCTTACAATTGCTCTTGGACAACTCGAGTGGTGATTTGTCTTGTTATGGTAAGGTTTATTGTACTATTTTAAATATGCTTACCCCAAATGCAAACTATCTTAAGGCACTCAGTAACTAGAACTATGTATGTAACTATATATGTGTAGCCCCAATTAATTTTGCTGCTTCGTAGATGATTTCTGTATCATTTGCTAACTGTTTGAGGTTTGTAGATCCGCTAATGTGGCCAAAATTGGTTGGATGGTATTTGTAGAAACAGCGCTTTCCTGAAGTCACAATGTACAGGGTCATCGGTTGAGAGCTGACGCATCTTCCGCAGAACCTGGGTCGGCGTTAGGTCTTGCAAATCGTCACGCCACACGATCAATGCAATGTGCTTGAATGTCGAGAGCTGCGTACTCTTGGGGATCGCAGCTTCTAAGTGGTCAGAATATGCTTCATTGACGTAATAAATCAGCACGTCTAATGCTTTCATCATTTTAACTTTCAAGTTTGACACTGGCATGCTAAATGACGATGTTAACTGCTTGAAATTGCGTTTCCGAAAAGGATGAAGCAACCAGGGATGGAATTTGGCGGGTGTTTGCCAAGTGTGAAGTGTACGCGCGTAAATGTATGGCTTAGAAGTGTTAAAAGGAGTGAGGCATGGTGGGGCCAACATCGAGGCCTAGGGATGTTTGTTGTTACACATCCGCACTAATCCGGAGTGAATGAAGTTTCCCCATGATTGATGGCATGCTGTGTGCGTCTCAGTAGGGTCATCGTCATCACCGTCTGTTACCGCAATCTTTGGATCACGTCACCATTATCATGCCATACGCAAAGCATAGGGCTGCTTAGCATTCCAATCGCATTTCCACTGCCTTGAGTTGATGTTGAAGCAATTAACTCTAGTCACGAGGTCTAGTCCCTGCGCTCAAGTTCAGATGACCGCATTGGATTTGCAAAACCTCCCACTTGTCATGGCCAGATTTTCTAAGCAATGGCGTTTTCGCACACGACATCACCGTGGAAATTGCATCAAAGATTCCTGCTTACGAATAATAGACATGTAGAGAAAATTGAGGACAATGAAATGAAGCGACAAATTCAGTGGAATGCAAAGAAGGCTCTATTCCACGCATTTATTATCAGTGGAACACATTCAGCACTGATCATCAATAAAAGTTTTTAACTTTTGTAAAACTGAAGCGTAAATTTTGTTGGAAAAATTAACCGGAAACGACAGGATGTCGCCAAAGACAAGTCGGCTGTTGATCATATGAAGCTGACACCTCGTGTCGACGACGACGTCAGCATATAAGACGACTTCTGACAAGCGTATTGGTCCGTAGGTACGAAGTGTCATGAACAGGTTAACATTCTGAAACGAATAAACATCTGACTACTCACAAAATCCAGCTTGATGTAAAAGTACGGTATGAATCAGATCTAAACGAGGATCGCTTGAGCTGCTCTTAACGATAGGTACTTACATGAGTGCAAGTATCGGCCATAAGAGCCATTGCATCGGTCCTCAATTCAAACGAGAAGAGTGGATTAGTGTTGTTTGATGGGGGCGTGTGTGAGGCGTAGGTGATTGTGATATTGTACTCTGGATCACTTTCTCCCGTTCTGTAAAATTGTGTTGATAGACTTGTACATGGCCGTCTAGTTAAACAATTTTGCATCATCCACTTCACACGCTGAATATCAAGGTTAATCCATCCTGCCGTTTCCACACCCTCTGCTCCGGCATGTGCTGCAAATATAATTAAGCAAAAATTAGGCCAACCGCTTGCAACCAGTCTAGGCGAGAATGCCCCCGACTACCGTGGTCAAATTATTGTCAACTTACATGTTTGGTTGATCTTTGAATTATTATAGAAATATAGCAAAAATGATAACACTGTTTGAGGAATCATAATTCTGCAGTCTGCCTGGTGTGATCGCGTCAAAATAGAGATGTCTATATATATACAAGCGAGACCAATCAGAGTTTATCAGGTCAAGCCGACATTGCATCTCCTTGCACCTCAATTCAGTGTCTCAAATTTCTGCATGGTTCGCCTCTTAAAGAGAAAGACATAACTAAAGCTTGACATGAGCATGCTTCAAGGACATCTTTTTTTGCGTCTAAAGGTTCTGCTATAGAGGATCTTTTGGAATCGCACCCATTAATCTGTTTGTTCCATTCACCGACGCTGTGCGCAAGCAAATTGTGCAAAGAACAATAACATTGTTCGTGTTGGTTTGAGCATGTGTTAAAATAGTAAATCATTGTTCCTAAAACACTTTGCGTTCAGCGCGCGATTGATTCACCAGTCGGAATTCTAAGTGACGTCTACAGGACTGGTCGGTGTAGTTGCGTCGATGGTTACCGTTTAGTAATAACACTGGAGGACGAAACTTCAAATTTGGGACACAAGAAAGTCGCTGTTGACATCACGCATCAGCGCCAGTGCATAGATATGCGTAGAAACATAGTTTTCGATAGAGACAAGTCTGCTGTTCGTTCGACTGTCCTTGATGTTTTGGACGGCTTTCTGCTGCACATGCAAGCAAGCACGCGAATGTAGCAAATTCTCAGATTGACAAACTAAATCAAATTCGAATGAACTGTCACACGAAAATAAATCGCTGACCTCATGCTTTGGAGGAAGTGATGCACTCCCAAAGCACACATAAATGAGCAGAGAAAAATTAATGTCCTACAAATTGACAAAACCCCCTCTTAATAGAACGTCCCATGCACATGAGTGACAGTAAAAAGACCTGCCACCTGACAAAGTTGCGGGCGCTAAATAGTGACAGCACTAACAAGAATGCTACCTATTCTTATAATTATATTGCTTGATGTGTCCTATTTCATGCATCAAAATAGAAATCTAGATGCTTAATAAAGCCACAAATAAATCAGTGTATAAGTTAAACTCGTTGTTGCGCACATCATGTGGCCCTGTGAATTTCGTGGTGCCGAGTTAACGATACCAGTAGCATGTGGTGCAGTTAAATATGGCTCAACGGTCACCGGAAATGGAGACATAAGCTGCGTAAATAGGATAGCTAGACTGCTGTAAAATAAAAAAAAGTACTCTCATGCCACACCTCTACAAAAGCACCATTAACGCTTGTTCGGTAGGAAGCACCAGTTCAGTCACCTTCAACAATAGAACACTATTAGCACATTAATAAACATTTGGTACCTTTGGGCAACAGAACCTACATATGTTCAATCAGAGCCAATTGGATACAAGATTGTATTGCTGTAGTGAAGTACGCTGTTGCTAATGCGAAGTCGACCTGAATCAGTAACGATGACATCAGCCAGTAGCCCGACGACTGACTACGTGTGATGAGTCCTGATGATGTTTTTATGCCAAAAACAGAAGGACCTCCAGGTTTGATTCAAATGCTGGTTCCTCCATCTAGATATCCAATTAAGCCGTCGTTAATGTATAAAATTCAGTGTTTTGAGGTAATAAAATATGTAAAGCAAACATGCATTAACGAAACCCCACTTACATGGAAGCAGGTGCTTGCCATCAATTCCAGTGTGTCAGTGCCTTATTGAAACGAGAAGAGTATGCTGGTGGGCGCAAGCGATGTGCTTGACAAGTAGATGATCGTGATGTATTTTGGATCACCTCCTTAAGCAATATGGAATTGTGTTGTTCGACTTCTACATGGCCTCTAAGATAAACAAATTACCATCAACATCGTGACGCGTTGAATATCGATTTTTATGGTTTCAGCTATGTCCTCAAAGCAATTTGGTAGTTGTGTTGCATCTAAATTAGGCAAATCACAGGCTGATTGCATCCCCGAACAATTAGTTGAAATTTTATTTCAGATGTCAACTACAACGGACATGGGGCAAAATACGCACACAGAAGCCAGTCGTTCTTGGGTTGATACCTAAATTACTTGAGTAATTGGCGCGTCGCCAAGCAAACAAAAAAAACGAAGGCTAAGTAAGTAAGTCCAAGTTATTGCAAAGTAACCTGTAAAATTCTTCATCAAGTACGTGACATTGTGGCGTACAAAACCAATGTAATCAATAGCATGTTGAAATGGTTTATCTAAAATGATTTCGTTCATTAATTTAACCTATATATATGGACAAGCGAAACCAATCACAGCTAATCAGGTCAAGATCACCTAGTAACCTTTTGAACCTCAGCTATGAACATCTTGGCTCACAAATATTTGCTGTCGCATGTTGTCAGAAAAGAGCCAAATCCACATGACGTATGCTGTTTTGCCTACAAACGTGTTTATAGTGGAGTATCCTACTAAACAGGCGTTAATGCTGCTTTGATCAGAGCGTGGTATCCGTCTAGACCACATGCAACCAAAATCTTTAAAACCGCTTCAGTTGACAGTTTCAAAACTAACTCGACACAAAGCAGTGAGGAATGCGCTCGTGACAGTAGGTACTGCAGTGAATTCGACGACCAACTGGCAGTGCCTGTGTGGTTAAACAAGCTCACTCCAGATCGTAGCAACAGGAAACCTCACAATGTGGACTACAATGAAGTCAACAAATTTACCCGAGCTCATACTAACCGCAAACGATGGCCTACCTCTCTTTAGTTGCCTTTAAATGCATCTGATCAACTGCATCAGGAAATAAATTTGGAAGATCTGAATTTTGTTGCCTCTGTGTATGATTACTTAGTGCTACTGAACTTGCAAAGCAAGGGTTTGTATCTGGAATTTGAGTCAAATAAGACATGCTAGTGTTTAGATCTCCCTTAGGCAGGCTTTAGTTCGAAACCATTCGCTCCAGATATGGGCAAAGACTTGTTTAGTGTTTTTTTGTTAGTTTAGTTCAGTTCTGCTGTTTCAGCAATAAAATTTATTCATTAATATGACATTTACAAGGCACGCAAATATGTACTGCATTGCACTCACTGCAAGTTGGCGACTAGGTCTGGCAGTGGTACACATTCGGGGCGGATTAGGAGAGGAAATCAAGGAGTATGTCAAAACGCTTCAAAGCACGCATGGAAACCAAGAACATAAAGTTGTCGTTGGTAGAGACGAAACGACGGAGGCATTCAATTTTGAGCTTCAGTTATTTGGTGCCCTGAAGGTCCGGTAATGAATGATAAAACAACGCATTCGATCAATCGGGATCATGTAACTGTCCCTCCAATAGTGTCAGTAATGAATAGCCACTTGATGTATTACAACAGACAGCCCTATCATTCACGCAACCTGCTAATATCTACCTGCGTTATGATGGATTTTAATCGACTTAGCTTTAGAGACAGAAAATTTCTAACAGCAGATTTTGTCCATGAGAATTTCATAGCTATTAAGAGAACACTTACAACTTTACAACTTGTGAGCAGTGGTAGAGACAAACTTAATTGTCAGGACAAGATGTCTGCATCAGGCTCCTGCTGGTTCATTGCAAATTTTGTGGATGCTGGACTGATGAACCTAGCCTTGCATTTCATGGCTTGCCTGATTTAAGCAAACACAAGTGTTGAAAAAGAAACGACGTGAATAATCTATAGACAAACTTAAGCGTTAAGATAGAACATTCTACCGATAATCTACAAGGATTTGAATGGAATTGTCTGTGAAAATTCACCAAGTGCAGTGCACAAGGGAATTTAGAAGGAGTCAACCAGACTCAAGTTAAAAACATTCAGCAGCTACTTCTTGCTATGCTATTTCCAAGCATCGTTGTGGTGAGAAAGTTGGCTGAGCCCATTTTGAGAAAGAAGGTCACGCCAGATTACGGCAACACGAGAACTCACAGCGCGAACAGCACTGACGTTAACACATCAAGCCAGGCCATAGTTGTATGACCTTTTAAATAAGTGGGATAAGATAAACCATGTAGAAATCTATTTTGGTTCATCCAATTATCGACATCAAGAAATTGTATCGTGTAACTGGAAGACAGTTGATTTTTTATCGAGACAATTTGTCCCCTTCCGCCTATATTGGGCACAGTTTGTGTCTGACAGTCGTGTGAAGTAACAATCTTTATTATATTTTCATGTACACTCAGACGCTTGTTTGCGTCCATTCGTAGACTTCAGTTGAATCACTATGTCAAAATATCACAAATTGTGTTCTCATAAAATTGAAGTGCATTCAGTCGTCGAATAAACAGAACGAGTTAATGCTGTTGTCTAAATCACCCTCTTGATGTTTGGGCTCGATTTGATGCAGTCGGACATTTCAGTGGTTATTAATAACGCTTGCAAGAAACAAAATATGCTACCAGTTAATGGCGTCGCATCGTGGTTTCAAAATAATTTGCTTCTTTACAACCATTTTTAAATCATCTGCGTTGTTCCCAAAATTCCCCATCTACATGACAATTTGAATCGCATATGTTAAAAATAAACGCAACAATTTGCAGATCATGAGACAGACAATAAATTTATGCCCATTTTATTTTAATTTTAAAACACTTTAGTACACTTTCAGTTACAAAGCTAATCGATAAGTCCAAGAAGTCCGAATGTCGAAATATTAATTCGGTCAGCAGTCTTACTTAACGCACAGTTTACTTAACAATGTACCTGTTGTTGGCCAGGAATTTGTTTGTAATTCAAGCAAACTCTCACGGATAAGAAAATGAATGTTCTGAGTGCGCACATGTATTGCCACAGTTAATGTTTCAGGGGATGTTTGAAACGAGTGTAAGCACAGAGGGCTACTGCTTACATGACCATTGAATGACATCCTTCTACACTTAGCAAGATTACCACGGTAATTAAGACCACTTACATGCAAGAGAAAACGCATTTCATTTAAGTCATTTTCGATTGTTTACCCTTGCACTGCTCACTAAACAATACTCCAAACGTTTGCACACTACCATAATGCTTCTGAGACATCCATGTGGTATTTGAAAATAACATGCGACGCAGGCATAACCACAACAGGACCCAAAAACCGGCTCAAGTCAATTTATGAAGGCAGTTTTAAAGCAGGCTTGGAGATGCGACCGGTGGACCTAACATATTGACGGACAAAATGGGGTTGGTTGCTCATTAATAACAGAGGTGTGTCCATGAGATAAACCTTCAACGAGCGCCATATTTTGTGGCGACATTCGCTTTATTGAGGTAAATGCGGTTGGAATGTCGGCTTGACCTAATAACCTCCTTTTGGTTATATAATAATATATATAGCCAGTCAGGTTTTGCAAGAGGCCACATCACACTGTCTACGTAATCATGGCGCTGACTTCATTGTTTAGATGGTTATTTTATGCAAGCATCACTACCACTTTCCTGGCCTCTTTCCTTGCTACAAGTAAGTTAACTCTAACATTATCTTAACGGGCCACCATTCTTCTACTTCTTCTTTAAACCAACCAAATGTGCTGCTTCTGTTTTCAACCAATTTGTAGGTACGGCAGCTATCGACACTGATATGAATGACATGATGAGGCTTGATATTCAACGTGTGCAGGGGATGATGCAAAGTTGTTTATCTAAGAGGCCGTGCACAAGTCGAACGACACAATTCTATGTCGTAGGCAATAGAAATCCGCAGTACAATGCCACAATCGCCTACCCACAATCAATATCATCAAACAGAAATGTCCTAAAATCGTTTCGCTTGAGTGCTGATATCTTGGATTTAAACGTAACCACATGTATCATAGTAAGTGAGGTGTCTTCATGCTTCGTCTTATATTTTCCCTTGTCCCAGTGTTCATAGTTCCAATCTCCTTAATCAGCAAATTGAAAGGGACCAACGTTGGTGTGCAAGCCAAGAGAATATACACTGACATAAATTTATGTGCTTTTTTTCTACTTTTAGTATGAAAACTTAATTATGACGCATCGTATTCATGGGCCAATACGCCTTTCCGATGTCGTGATACAGGCTGATGTCATCGTCGACAAGAGCGGTCGTCTTCACATTGAAAACAGCCAAGTCGGCTTCGGCAGCAGATCGGCAGGTGGCGTTAACCTCGACAACAATTATTATCACTTGCTTGTGCAGAAGTTGGCAATATTTATTGATGCAAAGTGCTGAGTGCGTCGATTTCAACTTGTGCATTCATTTGAATAACCTCAAATTTATTGAATCTTGCAAAAAGGATTTTATCCCAGCTATGTGTTTTGCACAAATGTTTGTGGTATTTGGTTACATCCTGTCTGGTCACGTCTACAACTTCAAACTTTACTATCATTTTGGATAAACAAAGTAGTTGCCTGGTCAACGTGTTATCTGGTTATACTCGCGTAGATATAGCAACGTTGCACTATATACGAATGTGCATATTACGTTCGGTGAGCGTTCAAAATCACGCACGGGATATCATTCCAATGAAACTCGCCAGCAGAATCCAAGCTGTCTAACTAAGGAATGGCAGATGCGCGCGCTGGGATGACGTTCTCAGATCTTCGCGCAGACACTTCAGGTGGTGTTTTGTCCTGTTTTTCTCCTATTTACTGCTTAACTCAATATGCCAATCCTCTTAAGGTATTTTGTCTCATGCTATGTAGAGACTGCAACGGGACTTTTGTGATGTGAAAGACCAATTCGGTGAAATATCTGAGGTATCAGTAGGCTGTAGGTGGGGGGTAGCAGTGCTTGAAGAGATCTGTTGATTGAAAATAAGGTTTTGTGTCTAGCAATGCGTCTGCTAGCTTCAGGGCGAAATAGGCCCATTTCTTCAAGCTGACGATTCTTCGGCCACACACCGTTCTCACAACACTTTGAAATGGAGGAAGATCAGGATATTGAGCAAACTCGCAATTGCTTGTCAAGACGTAGCTATGAGAGAGATTAGTGACCAGTCAGCCTATGTTGTGTGAGAGCAACTTATGCTTTCTCCCAAAACACCATCATTCATAGGAAAGACTCAAGTAACATATTTGCAAGCAATTTCGATGCGATAAGTTCAGGCATTGTTAAGGTACATTTTTTCATGAAAGAGATTATACGTGGGAAAATTTAGCAGCCTATAAATGCACACTTTGCAGCATCCACAGAACGCACTACGAAATATGAGGTCCAGCATAACTAAGAATCAGATATTTGCTTCACTGAAACTTTTGATTTCAAAACAAGGGCAATGAGTACTTCGGTTGGTGTGAATTGTGGATAGTAATGCTCATTCAGGTTGCCGGCTTTTAACAAAATGCATATTTGTTCCTCTAATGCTAAGTTGATAAAAATCCAAGGTAAAGCAGAAAGGCATTAAGGGGTCACTTGTATTATTTTGACAACACATCAAGTAAGTAGTCATCCCTGAAATTATTATTAGGACTGTAGAATGATCCATAATGATCAAATGGGTTGTTTTATCGACCATCCACACTAATTCTCCAAAATCAACCTAAGAACGACTAGCCATTCCTCATTCTGTCACCAGTGTGCGCATTTTGCTTCAGGATCATTGTATTCAGCATCTGAAAAACAATTTCAGCGAACCATCCAATAATGCAGTCTACCTGTGATTTATCGATTTCAGATGCGACGCTGACACCATATTACGTTGAGGACATAGCTGATACCATAAGAGCCGATATTCAACGTATTCAGTAATTGATGTAAATGTGTTTATCGAGAAGGCCATGCACAAGTCGAAGAACGCAATTTTATTTATGGGAAGGAGGTGATACAGACTACAACGTTGCAGACGCCTAATTGTCAAGCATATCACATGCACCAAGTGTAACACTCTACTCTTTCGAATTAAGCAGTGATACATTGGACTTGATGGCAACCACCTGCATCTTGGTAAGTGAGGTTTCGCTAATGTGCTTTATGAACTAGATGCCATTAACATTAATTTCACAGGGAGGCTTGGAGCAAATTTAAGCCATTTAAATTTTGATTTTCAAAAATGCCTTCATGGTAGGGTGCTAACACTAACATGCAACGTTTACTAATACAGTCCCATGAAGTCACTACAGACGTGACAATGGCAGAAGCATACAGTTGTGTCCGTTCTGCAGTGCTGATGACTTGGACTCATAAGTCGCCTCGAAATGTGCTGTCCTGTCGACACGCAGTTTGGAACCGTCACGAACTGATTTGTAACAAATCGCCATTTTCCACACACAAAACAGAATTCATCCAGTTTGCTACAGGGTTGAAATGAAAGGTGTGTTCCGAAGATGCCATGTCCAGGGTGTCTACTTGACCCCTGATGTGAATACATCTAACCATACCCAGATTTGCCTCATATTGTCTGCAATGCAAACCTAAATTTCTTTAAATGTTTCTGAACTGAAATACATAAGAAACATTCACATGTCTATCAGTATGATTAGTAAATTTGTTTAAATTCAGAATTTTCCGCATGAAAAGACATCAGTTAGACAACTCGAATGCTTGAGTTTAACCGTTTGAATTGAGTGGCAATGTTCAGGAATGCACTACACTCAAAATTAATGATTTATTCAATTCAACTATGATCTTATAAGTCATGTATTGGAATTGTTCTTTGGATAATGTACCACAAGCCATTTTCACCAACACCCATAGTATAAGCAATAGTAGTATTGGTATTAGTAGTAGGCAGTAAAATTTAAAGCAAAAAGCATGGCCACGAGGTGTGGATAATTGTTTGTTTAAACCGTATTTATGTCGACGTTCCAAGCACTACCACAATTGAAGCAAAACTATGGACTTGACGGATGCGTTGCACCGTCAAAACCTACATTTTCAGTTAATTTTGCCTAACAAATACTGCGAAATTGCTCAAAAGAAAAAAAGCTAGTCCTGCTAAACAAAGACAGACATTAATATAAAATACAGTAAAGCCTCTGATACCCCCAGAAAACCTGAATCTTTCAATGTTTGTGCTTGGTAAACACTGAAAATGGTACAAAAACGCATGAACAAAAAAAAAACATGATAACCATCAAACGACGCCATTTCGGATATGAAATGATGAGCAACATTAAAATAAAATTGCATCAAATATTGTGACAATGCATTGCTTGCGGTTTCCATTCTAACGAGTTCCGTCAGTTGCTGAAAAATTAGGCACGTAAGAGTCTCTTATTCTAGAGGTGGTAAAATCTGCTCTCATTTGCTGAAACACTTTGCAAATGCATGGCCACTTTCAGTCGTAAACTAAATTTATAAACCCAAGGAATATCTGAGTGTTTGTCAGTTAGTTGGTACAGTCTCTAAGCAAATTTCCATTAACGCCAATCGATTCTAACACAACCCGCTAGTCGAAATGTATTTACTTCACGTGCCAGTGAGTTGTGGGAAACCAAATCCACGTGCTGCTGTTTGCAGCACATTGAAGCGTAAACGCAGGACACAAGGCTGCATTAACTATATACATCCTTTAAATTAAATTCTGTCTTACTTGCAGCCGCATACGGTCATGCAGAATTCCAGTATATGGCCGTTATCGTCGGCTGATATCGTGCACATCGGCGAAAGGCTATAGTTCTCATATGGACTCGAGTCCAAATGTCAGTGGCTG
>UXSR01000905.1:0-14748 GCA_900604375.1 Mesocestoides corti
TTTCACTCGTAGTTTGACATTCTGAGTGAGCCACCAATGGTGCAATCTGCGTCGCGCATTCAACCACTTCTGCAACTCTCTCCACAACACCACCTGCAGGCAATGTTTGCGTCGACTGTGTCAGTGTCACTACCAGGTCGGAGGAACGGCGGGATTCTTCAGCTGCGATCATCGAAGTTGCTGCATCCTTACATTTTTTCTTTATCCCTACACTTTTGTTCCTGTAATGTGATGAATTTAGGTTTTCGGTTTTGCTGTCTTTTTCCGTTGGTCCTGTCGTTTCTATTTCGACCTTGCTGAATGCATCCTCAGTTTGGACGTCTTCTTCCTGCGTTTTTGGGACTATATATGTGTAGATGTGGTATTCTTTTATTTGAGAACTACAATTCTGATTCACTTTTTTATATATCCGCGAATGTTCTGCTGGATGATTTTTCTGCTTTCCCATTTCGTTGAATATCATGTGTTTTCGTACGTTTCCGATTTGTTGGTTCTCTCTTTCTTTGGTGCTCGTCGGCTCTATTCTTGTTTTGTTGTCTGGGATTTTAATTTTTGCCAGGTATCGTTTTTCTCTGAAACAAATCGCGTTCGTATGACCAGTCGGGGTATGCTGTATTTTTCCGAGTACTCGATACTTTCGATATCGTCTTCTTTTATCCAAAACGTTCAGTTTCTTACTTCCTGCTTCCTTGGTTTCTTGGTGTTTTTGTGTGTTCATAATTCCCTGCAAATTGTTGCCAGACGTAATTGAATTTTCCATGATAGCGTGAGGCAAGTTCACTGTTTGTGTTGTATTGATGATGTGGGGTACAGCAATCACCTCACCCTGTTTTACTGGTGATGCAGACGTACTTCGTTTTGGGCCCCAAAGTTGTGGCGGTTCAAGTCCAAAACTAAACCTCGACCTCGTGTCCGTGACCTCGACAACACTGCGCTCTGAATGGCGTCTCCTGCGTTTTGGTAGCTGCATGAAGTGACTTTCAACATGACACGTTTGGCTGATTACCGAGTCATTTAATCCCAAACCAGGTCCGTCTCCGAAGACAACGTGGGTCATCGCGTCGTCAGTTTTTCCTGGTCTTTTAAAACCAACCAAAGTTCCGTCCTTTGTTTGCGTCAGCAGAATCAACAATTCTCCAATCGAATCACGAAGCCCTTCAACTTTAAGCGAAACCTTTTCCGCCTCCCTTTCCATCCAAATCTCAAATGGAACACAGGGCTTTGCAAGTAGCTTTCTTCTTTGTGCTTTTCCTACCCATAAAGTGGCCGGACTAATCCGTACTGAGAGGCAACTATCCTTGCCTCTCACGATTACCCTCGAAGCCTTTGTCTCATTTACTTTACCCGCCTCAAGGAGTCGATCGTAATGACCTCTGGCAGTAGATGGATGGTCACAGGTGACATGAAAGGACGTTATTGAAGCCGTATTCACCTTACCACAGTCAATATCGGGTGTCAAATTGTTGTCGCCTTTCAATATTCCTGAGGTGCCTCTACCTGATCCCATCTCTCGATTTGGTACTAGAGAAGACGAGGGTTTCCCGTGATCAACCTCGTCGACTGCACCAAATGAGAACATGTCAGATGTGAATGACTTCGTCCAATGTTGTGCACAAGTGTGATCACCTGTGGATGTGGGTGTCAAGAAGGCCTTCAACTTCTGCACTAAGACCCGGCCAGCAGAATTCGAGGAAATTTCCTTCCCAAGTAGTTCCACTTCCGAAGCCAGATGTTCTAACTCTTGAATAAGCTGATCACTTTGTTCTCTAAATCAAAAATGTCAGTAATCGACTGATTTATCAACTTACATCAGGCACTTCACCGTGTCGAATTGGAGATCATCTTTTTCTTGAGACCTTTTATCATTCTGCATTCTTCTAGTCTGCGACCGTGCATAACTATAGCGCCGCATATGTTCCTAGAGACAGAGAAAAGTGTTCAATTCATACTGGCATCACTCTCTCAAAAACAGATTTAACTGTCTGGGCCAGCATATAACACCGACACTCCCCGTTCGACCAATTTTGTTTTCTTCAATGTCTACTTGATTGCTTCTAGCACTTGTTGGAGACTAATGTGAGCTGTGTATTGTTATACACGAGGTTTCTACGAAATTTCTGCAAGTCGGCAAGATCACACTATTGGTTCCCTGCCTTCAACTCGTGAATTGAGCTACAATGTAATGATCAATGATCACTCCTAAGTTAATTATGACGCTTCCAGCATGCATGACTCACCTTCAGTTTTCGTAGTATTAAAAAGCACTCATCGAGTTCCACGTTGGAGATGTCTTCAGAACTACCTGGTTGTGTTCGAGCGACTAAACAAAAGAGAGACGCTTGATCACGAGCAATGACACTACCTTCTTCAGAATTTCGCAGCTCAGCCCTTGCTAGGGAAGTTTTCCGCAAAATTTCAGCATTCGTTGGGCTGCCATGGATCTGGGGAAAAGCAGACTCCAATTCATCTAGAAACTCTCGAATTCGCTGTCGGTTCTCGAACGTGATTTCCTAGAAATAACCGTAATTCTTATTTGCGTGGGAAGGTTTTTTGCTGATCAGTTACAGGCTATGTGTTGTAAATCACCTCATACTTCGTGACCTTCTCAAGAACTGTCGAGAAATGCAACAATCCAAGAGACAGCCAGTCGTCGATTTGGCTGCGCCAGACATCGAGGAAGCCCTCATAAATCCTAAAAAGCAAATTAGTACTTATTTCTAGCTTCAGTAGTGTGTGGTAGTCCAAATTAGTCATAGTTAACTTACCAAATAGTGCGATCTACAGATTCTTGGTCGCTGCCGATTGGTCTAACGTAGACTGATGGAACATTTATCTGTTTATTACTCGCTGGAGTCCGAACGGTTAGCATTGGTTGGAACGCAGACACGACGTTTGAAGCTGACCACGACCCCAGAATGTGAACAGACTGGCCCCGTTTGAGGTACTCACCGTGGCATTCATCGAGAAACTCCCTCAACATAACCCCAGTGGATTTATGCGAAATCGCGCCGTCCAGCAGCGGAGTGATTGACTTCGAAGCGATGTGCAGTTGATCCAATTCGGCCAAGTTCTGCTTAATACTGCTCAGCTTCGCCTGATTTAAGTTGGAAAATAACACGTTCAATTCATCATTTCTCTTCAGCAAGTTCAGAAAACATTCTGAAATTTAAACGGGTATTTCCATAGTCGCTCGAGAGAAATTATACCCCTAAATGCAGTTAGTAGTATGAGAGCACCATCGGACCGCTGTGCAACCAGTCGTCCACTAAGAATTCTAATGTCATTTATAGTTTGAATTGAAACTCAAAGTGAGTTTCTAAAATACAGATAATCACGTGCAAGAAGAATGCTTATTTTTGAAATTAAAATGCAAAAAAAAACAGGTGAAAGTAAGGTAACGCACTTACCTGCAAGAAACTGCCGAACCTTACTTGTTCTCCTGCAACCCTGTAAAGTTCCGTCTCCTCTTTCACTTGCTGCCAGAACTCATCGTGCAGGAAGCTAATTCGATCACATTTGAGTTGGAACTAAAAATTTGTAAGAAAAAAATACAAATGAAACACTAACACAAAAACCACATTACTAAATCACCTCATTTCCAAATTCTCGCTCATCGGAGTTTCTCCTGCGATGGGGAAAAGGCAACACATCAATCACATGCACTTCGTTCCCGAAAGTTACGTCTTGAAATGGCATTCTGAAGTGACGTCTTGTGGCTTTGTGTTAGCAATGAAGCAGAACTACTGTCAAAATATGTGAACGCGTGAATCTATTTGCCGAGAAGAAAAACTATCGTATGACCCAGCATGCAACATTTGACTCGGGTTAGGAATCTATCCGCAAAAGACCTACTTGTTTTGAAGCAAGTGTTATTTTTCAACATTTAATCAACTGGGATAATTGTATCAGTTATATTTACTTAGATGTACGTAATCAACGTCTGCGCCGTCAAAGGGTGTCAAACTGTTGAGGATTCAGCATTCCTAAGACTGCCCTTCAACATTTGTTTACAATTTTTTCTCTGTTTCAGTGCCCTTCATGTTATGCACACCAATTTTTGTATTCATATCAGCCGCTGCGTTCCTATTGGTCGATCTGCCTTTGAGCGTAGAATGTCTCACATGCACTCAAGTCCTCCCACGCCACACTAAAGTGGGCGCGTGTGAACGTGCACTCGGCCTTTGGCTTAGGCAGTAAAAATCTGCCCGCACGAGGTCCTGTCCTAGTTGGAGAGGCGCTGACTCATACGTGTTTTGTCCGAGTGCCAATACAGGGAGCCCTTTGACGCGCTAAACCTATCGCCCTGGGTACCAGCAAACTGTAGCGGGAACGCAGAGGCGCCAAAATGCCTCCAAAACAAGTAGCGCTAGGACATTTTACCCCAGAAAAAGATCTTGGCGCCACGTTGTCGGTCAGTACTACCCAAACGCCCGGTCGATAGATAGTATGGATCATTCTGGGTGCAGAAGTTTCAGTTGAAGCCTGCTCGTAAATGAATAGCCAGAGAGTTCCACAAGTAGATAATGACTACATGCTGTCTATGACATAGTTAACACTTTAACATGGGTCTCCGGTTAGTCGCGAATGTATGGCTGGGCGTGATTCCAGAGTAAGTGTGGTAGCCAATAAGATTTGAGCAGCCCGAACAGCCTGAGGTGAGTGATCACATGCCTAGGACCAAGCTATCAGTTTGGTTCAGAGGGTAAAACTGAGGCGCCATCAACCACCTCGCAACTACAACCAGCGACAAATCCTTCATCTCTGTATAATAGGGGAAAACCTTGTGGGCACGTCCCAATAATTCGTGTTATTTCCAACCAAAAGGTCCAGACTGAGTAGTCAAGGTTTTCCTGCTATGCGTGTCGAATAGTGGTTTGTTTAAATGCGCAGCTTCGTGTAAAAGCGGGTGCCACCTTTTCTGGTGGCCTAATGCCGGTATATTTATAAAAATTGACGGTTTTTCACTCATCAAAAAATGCTGTAAAAACTCAGGAATAGAAAAAAGCAATCTAGCGATCTGTCCAGTGGCCCCGATTTAGAAGACGTAGTGAAATTCTACATTTCAATTAGGTGCATGACTTAAAATCTACAGATTCTTCCTTCGGGCTTAAACTTGCATCTAAAATCGATGTATTTCCTCGATCTTTGTTGTTTTGAAAGAATCGGACACAAGGTTTCACAACACCGAACGGCAAGTCTATGCGAGTCACGTAATCTCTCAGAATAGCACAGTTTGCCATGACAACTGATTAACAGCACATTCGTTGGCACTGCATTTTATGCAAATTCTAACAACACGGAGAAATGTTTCTAATGCGAGGGGAACTAATTTGTGGTGTTCTTGGTGCACATTTTGTGTCTTATGCAATTTGTCATTGTGGGGACAAACGTTGAATCGGAAGTAGTGGTTTCGAACTTTGTGACTGGTTTGTAGATACGGAATGGCAGGCTCTACTAGATAAAGACTTTAAGCAAACGCAACAAGAGCTTGCAGTAGTTCAGTTGGGAGTCACCCAAGCAGGTATATCCAAGCGTCTGCACCACCACATGTCAAAAAAACCGATAATTTGGGAGCCCCACATGTGCTGACCAAATACAACCATGGTCAGGGTACGAACACATGCCTTTCACTGCTTGACCGCCTCGAACAAGCCAGTTAATGGATTTCTCGCGGAATTGTGAATTGATGATGAAAAGTATATGCTTTTTTACGGGAATCTCAAACGCAAAACGTCGTGGGTAGATTCCGCGTAACCCAGTACGTCGACACTGAAACAGGACATCCACTTGAAGAAGGTTCTGCTGAATATCTGTTAGAGGGACATAAAGGGTGTACTTTATTACGAACTCTTGGAAAACAGTCGTTAGGTGGTGACTGAGCAAGCCTAAAGCCGATAATTGAACAAACCTAGCGAAGAACCTCATGTGATGAGGCCATTTACTGTTCAAGGAAGCAGGCAAGTAACTTGCGTGAATATCATGATCGTGAATTTACCTAGGATAAACAGAGTACATTAAGAATATTACCTGGTGATAATTGGCAGCATCTTTTACGTGGAATTGCAATGCGAAGGCACTGTTCTGGACCTTGCTCCAGTCCGCCTTCAGGGCTTCCTCGGATTTCTGAAAACATTCAAAGTCCCAATAGAAACGACGGCTACCAAGCCCCTAGTTTGGCTGGTATCAGTGGGGCATGAAATGTTAACGTCTAAGTTTATCGAATAAACAAAACCGACTTACCTTGTCCGCGATCCTGTAGGAGTTTTTGACATGGCAGGAGGTAATAGCGCGGGTGGATATTTGAGTTGCAAGTTCCTAGGGAAGGAGAGGTGGACATGCAGCATCCAACTCATGACCTTGTGGTCTCGAATAGGCTAGATACCCGGGAATACTAAAGCCAGGGATTCCGGAGACATCCGTTTGCAAGATGGCTCAGCCTAATTGAGCCGTCGTGTGTGTTTGTGCGTGTAGTCTAAATCATGAGTTTTTGACCAAAACTGTCTCGGTGACCTTATAAAAGTACAAATGCCTGAATGGCCAGGTGAGTGGACTGAGTTGAGGGGGGGAAGCATTGGTAGGGTGTGAGCAGACAGGAGACGGCCGCCGTGAAAAGGGGAGGTTAATGGACTCTAATAACTACAACCCCCTTTCTGGTGTCTGCGCTTAGAAGTTAATTTTTTAAGCTGTTAGCTTATCCCATGGGGAAATTCGGCCACACGAACAGCTCTTCACATACTGACTAAGCATGCTTCAACCCACATCAAATTAGGTTTTTTGGGGAACAACACTCCAAGGTCCACTCAAGTCAATCCATCATCGCGTGAAACGCCTAGTGTGGCACACGCAATGTAACGGTTTTCAAGGCAGATCAGCTGTGGCCACGTGATTTGGAAGCAAAGATAACCTGCTATCTTCTTGGCACAACTATGGGGTAGTCATTTAGCTAAAGCGTGTTGCCAGGATGAAGCTTCTGTCTGCTTGTCCAATCTCTTTCAGTGTGTGGAAACAAGCAACATTAAAGTGTTTTCATTCTTTAAATAATTTTTTTCTGCTTTCTAGTTGTCTGGAGACATTAACGGAGCATCGGCTTACCGAAAAAAGGTTCTGCAATGACGAGATTTCCTGGAATCCGCCGCCAGAATCGTATCCGTAGGGCTAAAATTTAGCAAAAACTAGAGGTTAATGTTTATTTCAAACTATTACTTGTAGAAACAACGTGCTGCTTTACTCTAACCATCCGCCTGTGTCTAGCTATTGTACGCACGGATCAAGTTACAAGAATGTCATTTCTCCCTCAAACCGAGAGATGACGGTCAACAAACACATTTTCACCATATCTTTGGGGATTTTGAGCAAGTTGAACAAGCTATAATTAGGAATCACCCAAAGGAACAGTTTTTTGCAAAGTTTGACGGAAATGGTTTATTGAATAAGGTGGAGTGTGGATCTAACCCGATGTGGGGACACTTGCATGCATAAAATTTTGCTCAAAATGATTTTTAACGCACGAATGCAAGTGAAGTTTGAAAAAAAACCAAAGATCATCTTGCAATTAAGTAGTGCTAGAAGCCAAGTTGAGTGCCAATGGTAAGCAAATAACTATTGCTAAAGTAGCCAAACAGTATACGACCCGCTGCCTCACCATTCTATGTTTATGTACATTCAAGTATTCACCCAGATAGAGACAGTTCAGCGGTCAGCATGAATCAGCTTCCTTCAGACTGACCGCCATGCGAAGGAGAATTAAAATTAGACTTCACGTTCAAAAAAAACTTTTTTACCACATCTAATACCCACGTAAGACCGTCTATATTGCAAAACTGATTTTCAGTGGGTTCAAATTGTCGTTTAGGCGATGAATGCATTGACAAAACTGCTGATTGAATTGAAATACTTCAAGGTGTGCCTACTAAGATGTTGTGTGTGCTACTTGGGGAGGATTAGATATGTTAAAACAAATGTAAAAAGCCATTTATCCTGGGGCAGCGACCATAATTTAGGAGTTGGCTGTAACCTGGTGAGAATTTGGATCAAAATACTACTCTCGAGTCTGCGTAGATAGTAGTAATGGACTTACAGTCTTACTGCTTTCTGGCATGCTATCAGGCATCGTGTCACAAACTTCAAAACTTCAACTAACCTCAAATGTAGAGAATGTATCAGGTAGCATTCCTAGTTGAAATGAAGTGTCTTCTGTGCGAACCTTTGTTTTATATGAAAAATGTACAAATGCTGGTTTTTGTGTTCACTGAACTGCTTGTACACCGCGTGCGGGCTATCTGTGACCTTAGTCTGACCTAGGTATCCGGTTCAGCTCGCGCAAGAGATCCGAAATATGGGGCTTATAGGGCTCTCTTGAATGCCTACAACACAACCACTCAGAAGTCTACGCACACCCAAGTTTGCGATTTTTACGGTGATTTGCGTGTCTACTATGCAGACATTTTGCCTGTTTAAATAAACAAGACTTCAGCAACTATGAAGATGTCTGTTAGCAATTGGAATAGTTGACTAAATTCGTGGACAAATGCAGAGAAAGCGTCGAATAGCCATTTATTGTTTCCACGCATCCTGCCAAACATGGTTAAACGGCAGAAGATAAGTAAGTCATGAAATAACCATTTGCTAACGTAGCTGTTTTGCCATCTCCACGTTCAGCGACCTGAGTAGCTCGCTTATAACTGTATTCCAAGGCCCGCAAATCTTGAAACTCGATGCTTCCTCTAAAAGAGAGAATTTGCAAATTTTCACTCCCCTGTCAATCATGTTCATCGCAGTACGCATGACTGTCGGTACATCTGCGTTATTGCCGAAAATTGTTGACCTTATCACAAGGTCTCTGTTCTGGCATTTCTGTTCGCGTTCAAGAGCATATTTTGTCGACTTTGGCAAAATTTCCTTCATTCACAAGATAGAGGAACAAGGGCGTGCTGTTCATTCTGTTTTTATATTTAAAAATGCAATTACGCCAACTTACCTTCTTCAACTTCACTCTAAATTTCGACAGTTTGTAAATTTGCATTGCTTTGTACATACACCCAAACTCGAGTCGATTTTTGCTTTGAAAAACATGGCAACTTCGAGGCTGTTTGTTAACGAGGACAAACAGAACTGACGAATTAACACTCTTAAATGATGAATACCCCACAGAACTACGAAAAACGTTCGGTACTTGCGTGGGAACGCCTAATGGTGACACTTATTTTATTTGTGTATCAATACGCTAAGAGGATTTGTGACGCAACCAAACCTGTTGAAATATTTTTTGATTTTTTTTAAATTTTGCTTTAACCAGCCTATGGGCTTGAAACGACTCGCTTACGGTGTGTACCGTACACAAGCATGTTGTGGGCCCCAGCACGTGGTCTTGAACCACGCCGGGGCCACGGAATTAACCCTGGCCCGATTACGCTTACCTGATGCCCGCGATGAAAAGAAAGACCGGAGAGCACGGGACACAATCGTTTACTTCAGAGCTTAACCAAAACTGGTGTCGATGTGTTGTGTGTGGGGTTTGCGCGTGTGTATTTATAGCTCGGATGTGTGAGTCATACATGCGCCAACATCGAGACCTAGGTGTGAGGATACTCCAAGATAAATATTCGTGCTAATGAAGGGGGAGTTAAGGATTCGCACGACTGGCGACATGCAGCGAAAAGGGGAACCCTGTGTCGGAGGTGGAGCGACCGGATTAAGGGGGTGAATAAACACGATTCACAACAAACACATTAAAATAGGCGTACCCTGAGACCTGTCATTTCGTGTGGGTCTTAGAATATAAATGATACATGTCTATCAACTACTAGTTTTCCTGCTTTAGTGGGCTTAAATTGCTCTTATTTTTAGAATTTTGAAACTCAGTTACTTTTCACGAAGGAGTGAGTGAACAGAGGCTCAAATGCATGAAAAAAACTTTGCCGCTGTGAGCCCAGCAATGGTAAACTTGGCACCCATGATTAGGGAAGTATCTAGATTGCTCAATTAGCGTTAGGAGCTGGAAAACAGTACAATGTCGTGGAAGTCGAGTGGATGCCCAGACGTGTCCGTACGGCCTGAGATCGATGAGTTGAGTAATGAACACTGAGTTATGAGTTGAAATTGTAATTGCGTGAACAGACCTCACTGAACAGACGTCATAAATCACGGTGTTAATTTCGTTGTCTTGAGGAATGTTCCCTTCCCCCGCGTCCATTAACCCGGTTGCCGCATTCTCCGCCACGGCGTCCCTATCGATCTCGCCAAGCCGTCTGCTCATTCACCCCTGGGAGTGTACCTCCCCCACACCACCCTTTTCATTCACCTGACCGTCCACCTATTCGTACTTTTACAGATTCACCCAGACTGTGTGGATCAATAACCTCATTTGTGGCGCGACAGACGCCCCTAGGTTGAGCCGTCTAGTAAACGGTTGTCTGTAATTTCTTGTCTTCGCGGGTAGACAGGCGTCTTTGACTTCCCTGGGAATTGAACGATGCGAACTCCTACTCGCAGTAATATTTGGGGAAGATAAGTAACAGGCCCTACATAACTAACCCTCCAACGTAACCGAACCCTGTTAACAAATGGGTTCATATTTCTTGCTAAGACGACTAGATGAGTAGCCAGAATTGGTCTCGTAGAAAAGGAGCCTAACCGTATCACCGCTGTGGGTTTGAAGAAAGAATTCTCTCAGTGCAGTCATGCATCTTCCTTACTGCCAGCGAATCCCGTTCAAGCCAGGAGATGATTTGAAGACTAAGCAAAACCTCACTCGTGCAGCAACACTAAGTAACATCAATGTACATTTCCATCATTCATGTATTAAGGTAAAAGGTGGTTATATAATTTGGGGAGGTGTGAATTGTAATGTACATTTTAAAGTCATTAACAATACTAAATAGTTCCTGTACTAGACAAGTCTTCCTACTCGAAGTTGGGTAGAGTAATCAGGAGGTATGAAAATTGTTTACAAATAATACTTCAATTCGGGGGAGGGGTTTCTGTGTGCATAAGTAGCGTATGGTCAAATCACGGATGTAGCGCTGAGCATAAAAATCGGCCTTTCGAATTAGTGACGCGCACTGCTAGGGAGAGCTTGGGTGGAGTTTCATCAATGCGCATCAGATTGGTGCTGTTGGGAATAATGCGTAGTGTAGGTGGAGGAGGATTCCTGCTGCTGATGGCGGGTAGTACTTGACGTGGCCGTCGACCGATAGCTTTCTTCGCGCCTTTGGCTAACACTCGAAGCGGTTGCGTGGTAATGATCGCCTGAACTAACATCCTGCCGCGTTTGCCTCGAAATTTCAGTCTGCCCGTGATGGTGAACTTGCTGTTGCCTTTCTCTTATCCACCTCTGCACGCCTTCTTCGTCGCTTCTCTCCGGGCCAGTGAATCCACGTATTTCCTCAAACTCGTGTCGCACAGTGCTCACATGTTCGTCTGAGGGGTAATTTGTCGCGGGATAGGTGTAAATTTGGGTTTCTCTTTCGCCTTGCATTCCACTGTCATACAATTCCTGCTCCACGGTTGATGCTTGCTCTTCACTACCTTCCAGATGGCCTTGATGTCTGGCGAATAAAGTGTAGGGGTCACTGTGCTCAAATTCACCAACTTCACCAAGAACAGGTTGGCTAAAGGAGCTCTCAGTTCCGAATTCCGGGGAATGAGAGCCACTGCCAAGACGAGCATGGCGCGTTATGACCGGTGCGTACCTTTCATATTGCCTGGAGTAGTCTCGAAGACTGTCACTGCGTCGAGAACTCTGATAGTATTCTCGCGACTCGGTGGTTGTGAAGTGATGAGTTCGGTGATAGGTGAAATTCTCCTCCGTTTCGGAAACTAAACTGACCGAAGTTGACAAAAGGCGTCGGTTGGAGTTGCCGATGCCCGGCTGACTGAACGGCACCCATTTGTTGAAATTCATTTCCGGGGTAAGTCTGATCCACCCGGCTTGACGAGCCGTCAAGAAGTTGCACCACTGCGTCACTACGTATTCTGAAGATGTGGTCGTCTCTTCACGGTACTGACAGTATGCGGGTCGCGCCGGCCAGTCTACGGCCAAATCACCGGTCTGCCAATTAAAGAGACCAAGTTGGACAGCCTCGTCCGGTTTCAGCCACTCCGACGGTTCACCACCCGGTCTGACAGCTGTCACGTGGTACGCGCGGATTACAGTCTGCTGATGCTGTATGGCTGTTTCTTCAACTTCAGTCTTTTCCTGTTCACGGAGTTTCGCTACCGTGAGGATGTTTTGCGACACGGCTTCCTCGGCTGTAATCCAAACTCCCTCTCGAACGTTCAAGATCCAAGTTAAATGATGTTCGTCTTCCCGAATTAATCCTTCCCTTCGGGCCTGAGCTATGGTCAAGTGCTCTCGAGTAGATGTGTTCAGGACGCACAAGGCTTCCACGCGTTCCTGGACGACAGATTCGCGTTCAATGTACACTAACGATGAGTTTAATTGGCCGGAAGACGTGGCGTCACGTGATGAGGCGAAACGAATTCGGCCCTGGGCAAGTGCTGTCTCCAGTGGAATGGCATGTCCAGTTGTAGGATCTACGTAGTCGTTCCACCTGCCCAAACGGATCCATCCTTGTCGCACGGCGAAGCTCACAGGTGCGAATAGACCAGTTATTGGACTTGCAACCTCCCGAATGTCATTCCAACGTTTGGCGTCGATTTGGCTCACCATGTCGCATAGCTCGTGCTCGACAACACGCTGGCGAAGAGTAATTGGCACGGTTTCAGTCCTAAGGAATGGAAAATGCAGTGGTTTAAGGGACTTGTTTTATCATCACAAGAGTTCGGAATTAATTAGACACTTTGAGACATCCGCGCTACTCGTATAAAACGCACCTTTAGACAGCGTCTCTACACAACCGGGACGAATTAACCTAGGGTTCCAGATAATTCAATCATTCATGACTTTTAACCGTAAAGCAGTGCTGCATAAGAACCATAGCTAAGCACTTAGAATGCTTGTTCAACTTACTCCAAAGGCCTTTGTGGCGTGACCAAGTAGGTTTCGTGCGAACGCCTTAAGTATTCTTCCTCATGGATATCTTCATCGAAGAAGTACGTCGTGATGTCCAAGTCGTGCAGGCAGCTAATTTGCGACTTTTTAATCTTATAAGTGTCAATCTGTTGCTGTAGATAGTCGTATGGAAGTTGGTCTGTTTGCGTGGCCTCCGTCACGGAAGAAAAGAGGACCTGGGTCTTAACGTACATCGGTTCGTCCAGCACGTGTACTTCGTGGATTATTTCCGACTCCGTGACATTCTTGTCCTGCTTGTGCATTTCGTATTTCTCAGTGGTTAACCCAAGGTCTGTCTGATTGCCTACTTCCAGCGTGAACACCTGATCAGTTGGCGGTTGTTGAAATAGGCTAGATTCATGAGAAGCTTTAATTTCCACAACTTCATGTTCTGCAGTTCTGGCACTAGAAATCAACGCACTATCTGGTTGGGTTTGAACCCCAAGGTCCTGGGTTGTAGGAGAAGCAAAGCACTCAGTTTCTGCGATCTGTCCTAGGATAAGCCGCGACTCGTACGTTTCTTCGGCACTTTGTTCACTGTCAGATTTAGCTGAATATTCAAATGGTTCACGAACGACTGTCTCATATGGGAACTGGACGCCAGTTTCTGCTACAGATGGCAGTTCTTCCACGCTCTGGCACACGGCCTCCTTCAAGAAACCCCGATGAAGAACTTCGGTGTAGATTTTGTGATTCAGCTGCGAGAATCCAACGCTTGTGAAATAGTCATTTAGTTCATCGGTTACACAATTACGCCATGTGGAGTTACGAACAACTTGGAACACCTCGTAGAACTCATTTCTGGACCTTTCGTTATGAAAACCGGTGTCACTCGAAAACTCCATCCACTCGATCAAAGGCACCCGTTCAGTCTGCGTCGCGATGGCATGGGAGTCTGCAAATTTGTAGTACGTTTCCTTAACTTCAATTTCCTCGTATTCAAGGTCTGTTCCTTCGTCAACAGGAGCCTCACGTTCGGAAGGTGGTTCAATCAGTAAACACTGAATTGAGCGATGTTTAGCCGGTAAAGGATAGGTTTCAACTGACATATACTTTAGAGATGAAGCGCCAGGAATCTCCTCATCCCATATAAAATCAGTGTCTTCAGTCTGCAGCATAATCGATTTCAGAGCGCGTACATCTGTCATTGTTAAGGATTCCGTCGTAAAGGAGGACTGGGTTTGTGAACCAAGATCAACATTTGAAGGCAGAGTATCCAAGTTTGAGCGAACCAAGGAGACAGGGGGTGCCAAAGACGAGGAAACAACGGGTGATTTCGCCGGAACAGAAGTTACCACAGTAGAGGTTAACGTCGACCGAGACAACATACAAGGTGAACATTGAGTTGAAACAGAAGAAGAGTCAGAATACACAGAAAAATGCGAGGAATCAAAAAGCGGTACTAGAGAAGCAGACGAAGGAACATTCACAGAAGCAATGCAAAGAGGAGATTCCACAAACTCGGTTGACTTAATACCATCAAAGATTTTAGTAGAAGAAACCTGTTTAGAGTAACTATCATGATGAATCACGAGGTCCGGCGTCTGAGTAAGACCAATCTTCAC
The DNA here is from genome assembly GCA_900604375.1 of Mesocestoides corti. Taxonomy (NCBI): domain Eukaryota; kingdom Metazoa; phylum Platyhelminthes; class Cestoda; order Cyclophyllidea; family Mesocestoididae; genus Mesocestoides; species Mesocestoides corti. The sequence continues at coordinate 14,578 of UXSR01000905.1, forward strand.
TCCGATAAGCTCCGGCAAAAGGTCAGTTGGTGGTGCCGTGTGCAAAACTGCTGACTGCTCATCCTTCACTACCATCTGGGGGAGCTGAAGCTGTGGTGCGGGTGATTCCAGTGGTGGTGCCGTGTGCACGACAGGAAGCTCTGTGGGCACAACAAGCGACTCAGTCATGAC
>UXSR01000906.1:0-14748 GCA_900604375.1 Mesocestoides corti
AGTGTCGAACTGGATATTTTACCAACACTGGATATCAACAACAGTGCAAGGAACCAAGCCAGAAGCTGAGGACAGCTTCAGTCTTGAGGGGGAGGCAGTGTGGCGTCGGATTAGGGCGCAGACATGTTGGACCACCTGGTCTCAGCCAACCCCGTGTCTCTCTGCGATCCAATGGCATGCGGGAAAGGAAGGCAGCCAACCAGAGAAGGACACGACTGAGGAGCAGTGTATAATGGGCGGCGTGGCCAGCGCGGTGGACTCGGATGGAAGGCGCCTGACGCATGGCTCTGGCTTCTGATTGGTCAATAAAGCCTGTTCCGTTGTACCGGTCTTTTACCTATTAAAGCTCGGGTATTCTACACTATCAACTTAAACTCGAGTAAGTGCTCGGCACCATACCAATAAATTAAAGTGACGGTGTCTGCTTATTGGCAGAGAAGTTATAATGTGTGGAAATAAAATAGCACACCGGAAGTATCCTCAATCAAATTTACTGACTCATATTGTTTGGGTCAACAAGTGTCTAATTTTTTGCAAGTTGTAGGTATAAGATTATAAGGACAGATATCACGCTTTCGATATTTATGAGAGCAGAAAATGAGTTAAAAATATTAGGAACCTATGTATGTTGGCTTTATGGATTATTAAGAAGTATTATTCACAGGGTGCCCACTTCCGACATTTGGTGAGTTCACCTTTATTATTGAATGACACCTGTATGAAAACATGCCTTTAGTTTAATTTTTTTAAAAAAAATATAAGCTTTACAGTTTGCTTAAACTTTTGCATTTTGGATTTCGACCTCAAAATTTGTTTTACACTGGTTCATGGAAGCGATAGACGCGCTGTGAGTGGAGCCGTTTCGAAAATATAGTGTAATGTTTGGTCGATTAAGGCAGCTTTCCCTCTGTATATTTTTCTAGTAGATTTTTTGCACATCTTGTTACACTATTAAAAGAAGTGCATAATAAATGCTTATTATACCATAATTAATTCTAAATAACGAAAAAATTTAGCACTACCTTTCAAAGTAAAACACAACACAGCTGATGGCCATGGTGCATAAAATTGCCCTAATTTAACCTCAATTTAATCATGATATTTTATAATTCTTGCTGTTAACCTAAATAAACACTCATTGTTTTTTTATCATTGTGCAAAACGTTTAGATATCCGTTTTCCGTTGAGGAAAATGTTTTGTCTGACGATTTTGGGGTTAATGGTACGTGATACCTGACTTAGACATGTTTGTGTTTACATAAAACACACAAAAACTCCTGCAGAGTTTTTATTTCTATGACAACTGATATTCGCATCTGGGCATTAGAAATGCTTTTATTCTTATTTTTGTTAAGATGACTAAACTGAACTGCAGAATTAAGTTTAACAAGTTGCTTGATGGTGATGAACTTGTTCAACGCAGTCGTAGTGCGGACGTTCAACATTATGCTCCTTGTCACGAAGTAAAATGTAAGTCTCTGTTTATGGGAAACTAAATCTTAGAATGAATTACAGTTTCATTTTTTGATTTTTAAGTTAGGACCCTGTTTTTGTGGCAAATTTTTATGCCGTTAATGGTGACGCCGTTGTTAAGGTCTTCTCATTGAATGAATTATACATAAATGTCCGAATGGAAGCTTATTAATGAGGGTATTTAAGAAAGTTTATTATTACATTAACGAATAAGGTGAACAAAACACTTGAATGCTGTTAAAGCTAGGTCATGTTTTACTTGAGGCTGCCTACAGTCTGCCACTTTTATTATGTATTTAACAATGCTCTACTGCAGATTATCAACAAAAGCATGCGGTATCAAAGGAGAAGTATCCATTAATGTGGAATAAATGGGCTCATAAACACGCATGGCATTTAGTTGAACCAAACAAAAAGGTTCAGCCAAAACATGAACTCAGTGGTATGCAAAAGGAAATGGAAAGGTCCTTCGTTAATCGCCTTTTTTCCAACAGTTCTCCTACGCGGAATCGGACTATAAATGCAACACCAAGGCAAGCAAGAATCCCATTTTAAATCAAATTACAATGTCAGGAATGGTGTTCCCTTACCTAGTTTAACTTATATTATTTGTTTATGTAATTTTCATGTTACGTTAAGTTCGTTTAGATGGGTTTATTACTATATTTTAGCATCACACACCAACTTTTTAATAGAAGTGTAAATATGCACTGCTAATACTGTTAGTATGTGCAGCAAGTTTAATTTTTTTAAATTGCCTCCATTGATTTGTGAAATTATGCAAAAAGAATTTTTACTAAGTGAAGTTATTTGTTTTTTATCTTTATTGACCTTTCTGCAGATTCTAGTAATCATTTTCTGAATTCAGATATTATTCCAAAACAGCGCCTGTTTTTTTTTACTATTTGCAATGACTCTAAGCCATAGGTCTAGTGACATGTCAAAATGAACACCTTGTGAATGGCTTGGGTGGCTTTAACCCGGTGGGTTAAGAAGGCCTTACATAGATGGACGGCTTCAGACAAGATGTGACCAAAGCAGTGAGATTAAGAGGTAAAATTCTGATTGTGAGAATGGTAGTCTTGGTGGAATGCTGACCTTCCAGCAGGTAATTCATCCACAATTAGTCAAACCAATTGATGATTAATGAATTTCCTATCTTGTACAGCCGGTCTGGACATCAAGTTTACATGGTTTTGTGCACTTCCACGGTTTTTTAAGCACAAGATAGTCTCACGCGCTAACCTCATATTGATTATCACTTATACATCTACCATGATAGACACAATTACTTGCTGCACGTCCAAACTGCTAAGCAACAAAAAAACGAAATAAAGTGCTTTCAATGCTTACGCGTGCATATACAAAAAGCCCAAAAGCCATCAGTAAGTAAATTAGGTAACACTCCTCTCACGTATCCCTTATTTGACTCACCGAATTCGGAGGTTTTCAGTGAGCAACCTACTTCGCAGTGGAGGCAAAGTCGTTGACATCGTGTTTACTTATCCTGTTCTTGTCAGACGCTTGGTAGTAGCAGAAGCGTTAAAAGGAAATTGACACAAAACATCTAGTTTAGCTGCATTTTTTGTGACAACGTGAGAACACGTTGTTATTCGGAACTGCATCAAGACCACGCTTTAATTAACATTTCAACTTCGAATAGAGTAGGTTTAATAGGCCCACAAGGATGGTTTTAAAATAATTTTATATCTGCTGGCAGACTAAGTTTTTGGTAAGGTTTGACCGTTTTCTAACTTGAAGACCAGACAGATTATCAGTGCAATTGGTCAATATGGACGACGACGACGGTGTCCGCGAAATCACGGATTCATCTTGTGACACGGATGCTAGTAGTTCTCTGACACCTCGAGAGACTGTAGATCAGCTAGTGGAAGAGGAATACGGCGGACCATCTTTACTTGTAAATGATATGCTGATCCCTCGACTAACTCACAAAATGACCTCATGCCAGACATTATGCTCTCCAGTTTACGAACTTTGTTTCCAGGTAATATTTAGCATATTGTTTTCAACATGGTTATTTTAAACATGTCCTTTTTAACTGAATTTTTCATGGTACTTTGGTCCACTTCATCTACAATACTATCCCTTTAATTTATTGCGCTTCTTGTTCCCCCATGGCAACGTCATTTTTAGTCGCGTCTGTTGAGAGCTGTGGTAGCATTTGTTTGTTTAAGACCAAAAGTGTAAAGATTTCCTGTCACCATCATGGCGTTTTCTTTTATTTTTTCAAGAGCAGTAGTGCGGATCCCTCTCATCAGCAAGTTAGACTGAGGAACAATGGAACGGAATGCCTTATTTACTCGTGGAAGGTATTCTGCAGATCATTTAATTTCAAAATATGCTATTATAAACTATATTCATTTTTTGGTACATCTAGAAGATTGATAAGAATATTTTCGCCAGTCTTCTACCTCAAGAGGAATCATGTTTCTACTTTAATAATAGCGTTGGTAAGCGATTTCGGTTTTCAAAAATATAATGCTGCGTTGTGAGTGATCTTGTTGATCTTCTCCTACACAGAACAGTAACTGCAACTTTCTAAGAACTTTACCAAAAACAGGATTAAACACGCAGTGTACGGTTTGCCATTATTTCTTTTGAAGGCGTTATTGAACCGGGTGAATCAAAGGCTTTGCATGTTTCCTTCCAATCGTTTAACGAAGGATTATATACGGAAACATGGGTGCTCTGTACTGAACCTAGTCTACTGGGTCCTGGTTCAAGCATCATGTTTGAGTTTCAGGGAATAGCATATTGGCCCATTACTCATCAAAATTATGAGTGGAGGAAATGTCAATTTGAACGAAAGGTAGAAGTTTTCTTAATTAGCAAAATCTTGTGCAGTTGATTATACTTTATTTATGTATTTGTCACACCCTTATAGATAGAGATAGAAATAAACATGCGAATGGCAACTGAGATAGTTGACGATGTCATTACCATGCTTCCTCAGTCTGAACAGAAATTTCGCCCTCCTGGTTACGTTATGTCAGATGTTGGGATCCATGAAAAACAAAATTCTAAAGTGAGTTTTGCTGTACAAAGCCAATTGCTGCTTAATCGGCTATTTAAATTTGACCTTAGTCAAAGAAGATTTTTACAGGTTGGAATATGCTACCAAGGTGTCTTGATTAAGCAGGTTGGATTTGTGCATTCTTTAATGTGACCATGGCTGATTAATACAGGTACCTGCTTGGCAGAATTTCAAGGACAAAAATTAACAGATCGATGTTGGCTCAAACGGCTACTCATTTCATTCACTTTGGAGTCTTGAGCTAAATACTAGCCAATATTTGATTATTGCGAGTTCCATAAGTGAATAAGTGGATACTTGATAATTTGGATTTTCGAAAAGCTTAATGTCAATAGTTCATCCTTTGTTAGTCACGTAGGCCTTACCATTAACCGATTTTTTTATCACAAGAATTTCTGTAATCACCTTTTACATAGATTGCCTTTTTTCTTAATACAGTTTAAGCCCTCGTTACTAAATGAAATAAATCTTCTCAGCTAGATTGTTAATATTAAATGAGTGGAAGCTCTTAGTTAGGATTACTTTATTGATTAGTTTAGACAGGTTTTCCATTCTTTCAGGACATTATTTAAATAACTTTTGCAGGATTTTATGAACATGACATTTGAAGGGTGTTGATTTACTTAATTACATTCACGTTGGCACCAAAATGTTGCAAACAGAAAATTCCCATCTCTGATAATTTGTTGTATTCTGTGGTCCGTATTGGATGACGTTTTTATTTTGAAACGGTAGAACTAGGACTTTAAAATGAGGTAAAACCCATTTATGAATAAATAGTTTACCTCGTACTAAATACAATGGCTGTTAATTAGAAGTTAAGTCTTGTAAAGTCGGGTAAGTTTATTAATGTTTAATACGCTATGGGGATCTTCTACTGGCCTCAGTTAATACTTAATCCCTTGTAGACCTTAAAGCAAAATGTACACAAACAAATATACTTGTACGTTTAATGCCAACTTTAAAAAAAATTGTACGTTTTAGGAAACTTTCGCGTTGAATCACGAAGGACTCTATAAGTGTGGCGATTCAGGCAATCTGCTCCGATGTCCTACTGATGGATCTGACCAATTCACATTTCTTCCATCATTGTTAAAAATGAGTCAATTTGAAATGAAGACTCACTTATGGTAGATGATGCCTTGCTCTTGCACGAATTATAACTTTTCTTGGCATTTTTCACGGATGTTTTGGAATTAAAAACGCTGACACCCTGAGTTAATTTCTTGGACATCGGAGTGAGAGGATTTTATATGGTTGTAGTATTAGTTCCAGCAAAATTCATGGGACGGATCTTACATTTTTGTATGTGAATTTGTCACCAAGATCAAAAGTATAGTCAAAGTTTGTGATTCACTTTTAATTGATGACATTAAATTATCCTAACATAATTTTTTTGTACAACAGTCGCACTGTTCTTCTAAAATGCGTTTGGAAGTCTTACAGGATGTGTTCCATCCTCAACGACGAACTCTATTTACGTCCTCCACAGTGGATTCCCCACTTAGGTACGTCTCGTGTCCATCGAATTTTGCTCGCTGAGTTTCCGTTTCTCTAAAATTGTTACTAATACTTTTTTAGTTATCCCATGGAAGCAGCTAAGAAAAATTCTTCAAGCAGAACGTGTACGTGCTAATGTATACCAATGGAAACCAATAGATCTTGCACAACTGATAATTGGCCTAGACATTTATTGCGTCATTTACGAGTTACTTGATTGAAGTGAATGGGAATACATTTCTGCATAAATATTGAAATTAAAATAATGCAGTATTCAAATTGCAACAAAACAATTAATTTATATTTTCACCATTGCCACAATATCGGCAAGATAAATTAATGTTAAATCAATCTTACATTACAGGATACATGTCGATCGATGAGCCTATTTTGGAGGATCGTCAGCACTCACCTGCCCCAGCTTACATCAGTCGTATCTCTAAATCGAGACAAAATCGTTAAATCTACGGTGGAAACTCGGTTTTACAGCCCTTTTATGCATAAAAGGTGGCAAAACTTTTCAAACTTAGTAACTTGGCACCACCTTGCTGATGCAGCTGAAGAAATTGTTGATATATTAGCAAGTCAGTGGAATAAAAATACGTAAAATTCACACTTTGCTTCTTGAGCTCAATATCAGCATGTAATCAGGACGTCGTAAATAGAGGCAAATAAAAATATCCCTTTAGTGTTGCGAAATGTTGCTGTTTTATTGCAGTTACATAATGAATTTTGCAGATCACATCAGCATATTTAATGGCTGAGTTAACTTCGCATACTCTGAATTCACATAAACTTTCGAAATCGACTTGCAGTGTCAACTGCCATAATACAATATCAGAGTGGAGCGGATGAACAAAAGTCTACTTACATTTTCTGTGTGGGTGATACCACCGGCTCAATGTGAGCAAAGTTCCTAATTTACATAACCTACAAACTCGTACAAGTTGCTTTTATTAAACAACCAATTAGATTAAAAGGCACTCACAGTGTTCATTCTTAATGCTTAGGGGTACAAACAGCCCTAATCTGTACAACAAAATTGATCCTCGAAATTTTATAATATTGGTGCAAAATTTCGTGAAATGTAAGTGAATTCCTATATGACAAACTAAGTACTACCTATTTAACTCCATTTCAACATTTTCAGTCGACCTTTGTTAAAAAGTGCTTCAAATGATAAAAACCCAAGACTTTCAGGAGGCAAGCTATGGTTAGGTTCAATTTTTTTTCCGATTCGTAACAAGATTTATGTGCCACGACCCTTTGAGCGGGTACCGTAGTTAAAATCGACATCATTTTAATGAATCAGAATGGTCTAGTAAAGTACAATATCGACTTTCAAAGTAAATGCTAAGTTGCGGCAAGTATTTAAAACGAATTCAGCTTCCATCGAAGGCGAGTAACATGATCATTTAACTCATTAAAAACTCCCGCTCGCTGCAACTTTACTAACATATTACCAAAAATTGCATTCTACACATAAAATTAATGAGGAAAATGGAACTAAAAATTATGCGTTGATAGCATTCATTTTTTCCCTAATAATTATTTTGCCCATGGTCATTTTTATTTACATCAATGTCTATGACAAATAAAGTACATATGCAATTTGATTCACTAAAAATTTTACGTAGAAAATATTTGGGATTTTGCGAAGTACAAACTTTTGAAACTCATTATGCATAATATTAATGTTACGTCCACCTTATTCGACTCCGAAGGTTTTCAATCAAGGGTTAAAGCATTCGGCCCAGTTCATTATTTCAATTAGCACAGTATGCAAACTTTGAACGCAAGAAAGTCTAAGGTTTTAATAGAAGCCTCTTAAGTATTTTTTTCAAAACACATTTATTAGCAGCTAAAAAGCCAACTTTGGGCCTGCACTAAGTAGATGCGCTGGAATGTGTGTAGATACACAAAACTTGGATAATTTCTTACGTTCCTTTTGGAGCCATCCGGTATCTATATACAGTCATTAGTGTCTGTGCAACTAATTATTTTAAGTCGAATTCAGTGTTCAATATCGATTTAATTTCGAAAAACCTTAAATTTTCTCTGTACTGCAACGTTGCTAAAAGTTTGGTGCACACCGAATCTGGTGTTTATTTTTTAGCTTAGGTATCTGCTGATCATGAGTAGGGATGCGAGATTGCTTAAAAAGTAGTATTCATATCAAATACAGCCCTCTTATAGCCCTCTTTTAAGTAGCTTATTCAAATCGATGTAACAGCCAATAAAATTAATCATTATAAGACTACGTTGAATTATTTATTACATTAATTACGTTTCAGTTTTTTTCATTTACAAGGGTTTTGTTACGCAAGAATAAAAATTTGTCAAAGAAGTATTTTTCAATCTCTCAACGAAAGCACACTATTTTTGCCTTGCCCTGCTCGAAATAGTTAGATCAAACTGTAAACACGCATGATTGATAGTGAGTTTAGTAATACCGGCCTAATCTAGGAAATGCTAATCAATATCTAATTTCGTTTTACTGAACGTTGCGACGTTAATTTTCCTATAATGCTATTGGTAGGCATTGAGCTCTCCAGCCTTTTTTCTTATCGTACTTTGCACGTGTGGGCAATTGTCGTAAGCGCAACAGCAAGGGTGCAGTAAGCGCCCATTGGCGAAAGAAGAACCTTTTTTAAACTTTATTTAACGTGTTTTACTCATACCGAAGTTTTCGCCATGATGCATTTCGAAAATTTTACTAAGAAGGTAGTTAGTAGATTCTCATAGTTCCGTAGTTAGACAAGGAGATGGATTTTCTGGAGAGCAATATGCTTTCTCAAAAACCGTGGTACCTTCAGGGCGAAACAAGTAGCAAAGATCGGCCGGAAAATGCTTTACTAGAAGAGCATTTTGAGGTACAACGACACGCAATTTATAGTAAATCACATAATTTTAAGTCACACTTATAGAACCTGGCCCCATTGACGAAAACGTAATCCTTGAATTCTTGAAAAAAGGTATTCGCGAACAGGTAAATAGTATTGACCTAAAATTCGCTTTAGTCATTCGATAGTGCGGTTTTTAAATCTAGGCAGAAGGAAGTCGTGGTCACTCCCAAGGAATACACTAACACTGTCAAGACATCTCTCGTTGAAGATTATGAGAATCTCTACGTTAAAGCGAAGGTAGTTTTCTCATCCATCAGTAAGGCTTTACGTTTAGGCTTTGGAAAAGGTTCAAGAGGATCCAAAAAAGGACGCTCTTCGGCTGGAAATTGTAACGCTATTTGACAATTTGGATGCACTCTCGAATATGCATTTTGTTCCACGAAAGGTTGGTTTGGTGCACTTATGCTCATTTTGGCTGAAATACCTGCTATGGAAATTTGTATTGGTCGCAAGTGATAATAGTTTTGGGTTAATGTTGTGGGTGGTGACTTGATGGTCGAACGACGACGAAAATCCGTGGGTACATTTGCTGGGTCGAGATAGGTTCATTGCAGAGCGTTTTTAAGTGTTAGGTTGAGTCAGACAACCCGGTGATTTCTTAAGCAGGAAATCATCATTGGGTAGTCTTATCGATGTTCCTGTCACTTAAAATGTTTTAAAGTTTTATCCATTGATTCGTCCTCTTGGGTAAAATAGGAGTCCTTTCAGAACTTTCTCGGTTTCTTCTACACAAAATTCATGTTGTGTTGGTTCCCAAAGGTGGTAATGACAAGTGCACCTAGTGCGAGTTTCCATATTTGATCTTGACACTTAACGCTAAGGTTCGACACTATCATTTCAGAAACGAATATGTGGTCATGTGCTACTGACCAGCTGTCCTAATCTGTAACTTATCTTACCAATTTCGTCAGTACGTTTATGAAGGAAATCATGCTCTTTATATAGTCGTTATGTTTTATCTGATATTCGTAATTTGTGCATCACCAGTCTCAACTTTTTTGTCAGCGAATCGCTGGTTACAACATCTTGACCAACAAACAAGCATTGGCGTTGGAAGAGGCAGGTCCCGCAGCGGTTGCACAATGTGATCTTCTAGCACCGGAGGAGATTCTTGCACCTCGTGGCGAGCCGCTCAAGGGGACCACAGAAGTGACATCCACTGATAGGCGACGTCATCGGAAAAAGTTAATGCGGGTCCGTGCTGGTAAACGCGAAATGCGTGTTGCCTTGGCTGTAAAATCAAAAGATAGACAGGCTGCACTGGATAAAGTAATCAAAATGGCTCATAAGCCCGGATCAAACATTAGAATTGCAAAGTAATTTTCTGAAATGTAATTGTTTCTGTACATAAATGCCTATTTCTAAAATATCACTTCTGATATTCATGCTTAAACCCCTGAAGAATCAATTGAGTCAAAAGTACCATTTCAGTTAAGGGGGACATCTATTTTTTAAATCTTGTCTTTTTATTACACGGGTCGTTTAGCTTTTTGACCAGCGCGACACCTATAAACCGCTTTCTCTACTCCAATTGGGCTTCCAAAAATACTACATACATTAAAGAACTTGTTTCTCAATGGCCGTATAGAGTAGTAGTAGAGTAATAGTAGTATAGAGTGATTACTAGGCACCGTTTAGTCGGCGACACCGTTTTAACAATTCCCAAAGCCCTGATTGGTGTAGGTCTTTGCTGAGACTCATCCCTAACTCGCACGAGTTCTTTGATCTAGGTCTTGTAGTGAGCTAGCTAGCGCCCCATCACGGGTATTCACCTCCAGGTCCCTCAACGGAAGGAAGGCATGGCCTTTGTAAATCAGTATACCCAGTCCCGTCAACTACTTGAGACCCTCCAAATGCGTCGTAGTGGCACTTACTACAACAATCTCTATTGATTTGATCAGGTTTAACGTCATGCAGTAATTTGTTTATGGTCGGTGGAATGGTGACCTATGCCCATTTAATATACAACTTGTCTAACTTCCGTGAAGTTATTATTATTAACACACCATTAATTAAACGTGTTATTAGTGCCACTATTGGATGTTTGGTTTAGCGTCTCTTCGATGATGAACAAGCGCATCTAAATAATAATGGCCTTCCTGGTGGTGTCAAGCAGTTTACTGCCCCCCTCATTAGTCACAAACACGAATTCTCTGGTGGTAGGTACAAAAGGCTCAACAGCTTTTAACGCTACTCACATCGGTCTATCGCTCGGGCCTACAGCAGAGATGCGCACCTTCATACACTCGACCAGCTCTCGATCAGTTTGTACTGAGGTTATCGAAACCCCTGCTTGCTTTGAATGCAGCGTCTAGCCATTGCTGGTCTCGGCAAATCCGCACGTACCTCATAACGATTAAAACCACTCGCCCCTTTGCAAAGGCTCGTACCGAACATGTAAACGGTTGACCTATGACCTAACTTGTCCTAGTCTTCCCCCTTAAATGCACATGCTTTATCATTGGCACCATGCACCGGACCGCTCATTTTTGCGGTGTCAGATTCACGAAAGGCCCTTCGGCACTAACTCATGAATGTAGTGCCATCTCAGAATCCTCGGTAGAGGAGCGCCCAACAAACTAAAACGGCTGAGCTTAGTGGTCCCTTCGTTGGGAGGTGGATTATATAAACATGGCGGGGGTCAATTGACAATCTTTGGGCGTGCCCCTAAAAGATGGGCGGAAATGTGAGTGTCCGGGGTATTTTGGACAAAGCCACCACATTCCCGCAAAACCGAGCTTGGGCAACAGGGGGTATTTTGGGGATAAGGCATTAGTACAACTTGTAGGCATGTGTCGAATGAGTTTGATTATTTGATGACTATAGCATAACAATTAGCACGAGCTATAATAAACAAGGCAGACTCAATCCGGCCGTCGGAACCAAGCATCTTCGAGGAGGGTGGGGGTAGGTCTGGTCATCGCCTCGAGGTACACTAGACAACGATATGCGGCGTCTCTACGAGCCTCTTCCACACTACCACAAGGGCGGCTGCATGTTACCTGTGGGGGAACTGTGGACAACTGCGCTTGACAGTAGATGTTACCTACAAGATAGACCAGTCACATAAGTCCCTCATGGTGAATTAAGAAATGGCGTTTGAAGCATCAAGCAATATCTGTGCAAGATGAGGCAAATTTTGGGCGGTAGAAAATTTTCAACAAAAAATTGACGGGGATTGTAAAAAGTCAGTTACAAAATTTGGCAGTCCAGCTAACAATTTTAAGCAGACCATATTTTAACCATAAGGATTTGTTTGGACTCTGATTGCTGCAATACGAAGCTAGAGATAACCCAGATTCGCATACAAATGATTCCCGATTTTGTATGGCATATCCGGTCAAAATTTGACAAATAATGCTATTTACCTACCGGATTCTGTCATGTTCGTGTATGAATAAAATACAGTGAGCTTCTTTTCCTCGAGTATTCGCTCCAACGTGGCGTAGACGTCGAGGGATGGTGAACAGAGATTATCGATAGCTATTTGTTTTAATTTTCCGTGGTTAGTAAACACCCCGGAGCAGATCTTTCTCGCCATCATTGAGGCCTTTTCGTCACTGCTTTGTTTATTTCTTAATGTGTTAAGATCTTGTTTTTCTACCAGAGGTAGGTTCGCCTCCTCCAAAGCCTCAAGAGCATCCGGTGGGATAGTAAGGCCTTGCTCCACTATTTCCTTCAAAAGTTCTGCAGCAGCCTTTCTCTTTGCTTCTTTTTTTGAACCACCGAAGCCTATATACTCCCACCGCCAAAGACGGACCTTGCACTGATATTTCCCACCATAAAGACTTGGTGGACACTCGGAAAATTCGTAAGTAGGAGGAGGCCACATGTTTTTGTCACAGTGTTCCTGCACCTTGCTGACGAAGTTGACAGGAGCTCGTGGCATCGAGGCAACGTTGCCGTCTGCTCCATCTCCACGATCCACAGTGGTGGAATCACAGTACTCAACGCCAAGAAGTGAAGCCGCGGAGGCGTGAAGAGTTTGCAGAAGGATCCTCTCATTCTGTGTTGATGGATTGTCTCCGAGAAGTTTCAGTAGGACATAATAGGAAGCCAGGTGCTTGGCTTTTTTTTTGCTGGCACCTTAAAAGTAATGATATGAATGTTCGACAATATAAATGCGCAGTGAGCTGAAATCACAACCACTCCTAGATAAGTGAGCACACGCAAACCGATTATATTGATGCATATAAATCTTCTTGCTTCAGGTTAGTGATCAAGGAATATTCACAAAAAACAAAGGCCATTACTTGTCCAATGAACACTTGTAGAGCACAAGCCTCGGATTTATTGTCTAGTGTTTTTTGACGCGGTACAATGCCTGTTAGATATGAAAATTAATACTAGGACATCCAACAAACACTTCAAAATAATGTGACTTTGTGATGGGACCTAAATGGCAGTAAAAAATTCTGAGAAGATAACGCTTTACTTCTGATCGTTTCTGAATCAATAGGGACTGCTGCAAGAAAAATTAATTTCTTGGCGGCTTGTACTGGCAGCAGCAAATGTGCTGCCAGTACAATTTCTCGAATCAAATAACTTCGCGTATCAAAGCGCAAATCGCTAATCTACAATACAACAACAGCCTTAGTAAAACATGATCATTCTCACCGCCTAACCGACGAAACAATGGTAGCCGATAAAATATAATTAGGTAGGGAATGCAGTCGCGGCCTCATGTGAAACAATAGCTGCACAAGCACAGCTCAAATTCAAAAAAAAAAATTCGAATAAAATGGCACAGGAGAAAAACGTTAGTAACCACCTTTTCCGATAGCGGCGACCTTCCCTGCTTTACACTGATAAACATAAATGGGTTCGTGGGCTTGGCCTTCATTCGCTACAAGTTCGTAACTGACTGTGATGCATTTTTTTACGCTAATTTCCTGAAGAATGCTGATGGGCGTCTGACTGGATACAGAACACATTCAAGTAAGCGATATGGGCAAGGGCAGGGTGGTAACAGCTCGTAGAACTAAAAAGGATATATACTACTCCCATAATTCGATCGCATATCGGAATACATTGTTAGAAATGGAGCTTAATACAGGAACAACGATAACATGAGTTTTTGGGGGGAAATGACGCAAATCACTATCTTCAGAAGCTTCTGGCAAATCTTAAAAAAAACAAACATAGATCAGGATTGCAGGAGGTAAATCCCATGCAAAGCAGCATAAATAGCATGTCAAGTAAGGGACTTGATTAAGGGTCAAAATTTGGTAGTTTCAGGCAGGCACACGAAATGGAATTTTTGATCGTAGCTATCGATGACATGACACGGGAATGGTAACATAGGATGCGAGGTTTTCTTTACCCAAAATACAATGGGCAATACCGCAGAACAAATTGAACTTAGGCGGACTATTAGGGCATGGTTTGGCAGGATATAAGGATTCGATGAGTTTGAAGGCACGAACGCAAAAAAAATAATTAAAAAAACAAGAAGAAAGTGTAGATGAATGGACAAAAAAGAGTAAATTGTATGAGTTAACGCTTCCGAAGCGTCTACTAAGTAACATTTTTAACGAAAACGCTAAGTGGGATGTGGTGTGGTGTGGCGTCGGATTAGGGCGCAGACATGTTGGACCACCTGGCCGCAGCCAATCCCGTGTCTCTCTGCGATCCAATGGCATGCGGGAATGGAAGGCAGTCAACCAGAGAAGGTCACGACTGACGAGCAGTATATAGTGAGCGGCGTGGCCAGTGTGGTGGACTCGGATGAAAGGCGCCTGACGCGTGGCTCTGGCTTCTGATTGGTCAATAAAGCCTGTTCTGTTGTACCCGTCTTTTACCTATTAGGGC
>UXSR01000907.1:0-14701 GCA_900604375.1 Mesocestoides corti
GAACCTTCGTCACCTTGATATTCATCAAACTTCCAGCCTATAAGGCAACGCAGACAGGCATAAACGAATCACGGCTTGAGGTGGCGACAAGAAGAGCTTAAATTTCATCTACGTAACCGTCGTCAACACTGGAAAATTCAATGAAGCGTGTGATGATTAATGTGCGCCACTACTGATTTCACTTGGTGGTGTCTCGTGAGTTCGAAAATGTTGAAATCCAGGGCTTCGAAGCGTAAATAACACGTAAATAGAAAAATTGGCAACTGTACCTTATCAAAAGCAGCATGAGCAGAGGAAGGAATGACCCTACAAGCAAGTAGACGGAACATATATCAGCATAGATTGACTGGTTTTCGGTCCTGTCAGATAAGTGCAAAGTTTTTTGGGTAAAAAGAAGCAAAGTTATTAGTTTTTTTGAACCTTGTCAATGGGTTTATGAATGCCGCGGCCGTAAAATTCCAGATTTAGGAGCCAAGTACGAATCCGGGTCAGTTCGACCTGACAATATTCCCAGCCAATCTCTTCTAAGAGATTCCTGGCATGCAGAGCAGTGGCGCGGTGAGACAACGTTCATTTCGCTTGCTTCAAACCAATTTCAAGCGACAAAATTGTCCCAGCGTGTGGCTGATTACTCAGCGTTTTGTGGATATCGCGCCACTGTGCATGAAAAGTTGAAGGCTGTTGACCTATGCGAGACACCAACGACTGAATGGGTGACGGCAAAACTGTGAGAAGGAGGTCGTGTTAGGGTGTGTGGCGACACGATTCACAGCAAAGTGATTGGTTGACTGTTGTGCGGCAATCCGTGGTAGATTACTCCTTCAATGCCCTCCCATACACTCAAGAGGATCGCCTGTTTGATCCAAGATCACTGCGTCAACGATGTGTTTATTAACGTGGTTGCAAGTGGCACTAAGTTATGGAAGCCAACGGAGGTTACGTTCACGGACGTTATTTTTCACTAAAAACAATTTTTTTTGTAAGCGGACATTAATTCTAAACTAAACTGGCGTCTCCGTGCATGCACAACAACGTGACGGTGCCAAATCACCATGGAGTTGCAAGCTAGCCTCACGATTGCGACAAACACGCGAAATAGCTTACATTTCAGGACGCTTGATTCCTTGTTTGTAGGCCAGATTGCGATAGGCCAGACACGCCAGCATCAGGCTCTCCGTTCCCCCGGAGGTCATCTGTAATCAGGACAAAATGACCGACAACTAACCTCAGTTAACAAAACAAGGATACGTTGAACCAACAACCGTGGATCGAGTCCCTGTCAGGAATTTTTGAAAGTTTTTCCTACGCTAGAGCGCTGGGTGCTACAAACGTTAGGAGTCGTGGCAAAAAATTCACCCTCTCCAGCCGGAATCACAAAATTTTGCGGTGAATGGTACCTTCCACAATTGGTTCGACTGCACCTGCAAACTCCCGATTCGCAGGCTAAAGCGATTCCTATCAGATAGGGCGTCCACAAAAGGCAGCATAGCTGGCTACTCAAAGGATCTTCCTCGTGAGGAGCAGGTTCAAGTTAACCCCATCGACTGAAGAAACTGAGGAGAACAACAGAGGATGGCAATTGTTTTAATCGTTTCTCGTCCTTGCTCCCAAGTGGCGCGTTTCCAGACTATTGGTCGAGTTATCCAATGAACGCAAACGTGACGACGACCCTTAATAGAAATCAACCAATGGCTGATTGCCTTTAATGTCGGACATGAAAGCGTGCATCTGTTCACGGAGTAACTGAGGGAGGTGCGTTGGTTACATCAGTCCCCATCCGTCGGCCTGCGAAGCCTAGAGGAATTGATTAACATGGACCTAAAGAGAGTTGCGTGGGTAGTTGCAGTTGGATATTTGTGGAGTACAACAACCGTGGAAACCAAAATTAGCATCTCAACTAGTTTACCTGAGTACGTGTGAGCAAATGCAACCACCAGCCTTAATACACACCGCTGACAAAGCGCTAACCCCACTAGAAAATGTGCAAATTGTGCTCTTTTGGTGTTTGGCGGAACGGTGCAAATGAAGCAAGAATTTTCAAGCTGACGTATTTCATTGAAGTACATAGACATCGAGACGATGTCGTCACACGTAAAAATGTATGAGCTGTGGTATTTTGGAGCAATAAATTACAACTGCACAATGAAGTGTATTTGAATCTAACAGCCAATCAGGACAAGACGGCTGGATTAAAGCTTTGATATGGCAAAGATACTATTAGGTAAAACAACTGACATAACACCCCAGCAACCACCGACGAAGAATTACTAGGGATTCGATGACGTCCACGACGCATCCTGCTCACAAAAGCACAAGACATCAGAGAACACTGGAAGCTACATTTAAGCAAAGAAAATGGATCAAGAACTCACAGTGCCGCAGCTGTCAGCGTCTCCGTTGAACATGGTTAGGCACATCCGAACTACCTCGGCTTCCATGCGACGAACAGCTGGAAAGGCGTCCATGTGTAAGGGATTGGACCAGAGAGTCATCTTTTGAATCTACAGTCCAAAAGATAAGCACTTTGAACGAACCCAAATCCGTGTCCCTTTTAATAATTGCTCAAATGATGTCTACTTTGCTGCGCAATTGAGGCATAAGAAAACTGGAATTACAAATCTCCCATTTACTTGCTAGTTTCACCAACCTACCTAGTAGGATCACTTAAAAAGTCAAGTGCACGGTCACTGATAAAAAAAGGTAGAAGTCATCTTTTAGGAACAAAGATTATCACGAAACAGTAAACAGAAAGACTAGTTCAAACTTAAACCCTCGTGGGCCAGACATCTTTTTTCCGATTAAAGCATTTACTTCAACGTCGCTAAAAGGTCCCAATGAATTCGCCAAGAAGGCATACACACTCACTCAAACGGTCGAAGTATTAGATGCACCTAACTGGTTAAACCTTTGTCTCAGCACCGCAAAACACTTGGTAACAGTTCGACCTTCATTCCCGTGCCTACATACGCAAGTCGTCATTTAAGCGGATGTGTACTTTAAGACGGTGACATCATTAAAAAAAGCCCAGTTACGTAAGCGAATTTAAGTTGCCACACGTCTTACATTCACACAAATTGGCCTACATGTTAGCATTACACCACAGGTACGGCGTATAGCAATAAAGTGACGACAGCAAGTAGGGAAGTGGGAAACGCTGTCTGCACCTTTAGGCAAGCACTCGACGCCTTTAATTCAGCCTTTCTGACAAACACGCAGGTATTCCTGTTGTTCGTTTTCATTTCCATGGACTAACAAGTAAAGCACTTGGGGCGATCGGTATACGGTTTGTGGATTTAAAGAACTTTAACCAAAGCTGAGCCGAATAAGAAACCTCTAGTTTTATAAGCGTATAGCATATTTAAACGTACTGATTTCCAATGCGATAAAATTACCGTCGACGGCCAGCATTGTATGAGGAACGTTTAAAATGCAAAGGGTATACGGACCATATATGGGTTTTTAAAGACAAGGTCTCATTGAAACGGGATTTGTATCCCCAGGGCAAAAAAGCTTACTTGAATCAGCAATTCATTCAAGTCATTGTTCATTGGATAAACTGCTCCTGACATAGAACCGTCCTTCCATGAAACAACACGCGAGGAATGGTAAGAGGTAGCTTCTTTTAGGACCTCGTCCTAAATCGGAAGTTTAGGCATAAATTTAAAATTACAATAGTACTAGACTGTAAGGGCAGATGCGTTCGATAACCGAGTTTTTCAGTTTTGCCATGAATTGTCTGGAATAGATCCCTCCTGAGAGCACGAAGCTTGTTATCTTTAACGCCACGAACATAGGGTAAACTTGTAACACATCGAAATAAAATCGCTTTTAAGAGCAGGAAGTCTCCTGTCATTGCACAAAATACAATTCTTAAGAGAAACACGCAAGCAACACATGCTAGTGTTCCCATAATGATGTCCACCGGCTCGCAATCCCGAAACTGCAGATTGACTTTGTCAATAACATAGCCTATGAAGTCCATGAATCCAATCATGTAAGGTGTTTGAGGGAGTGTAGAAGTCAAAGACAAAATATGGGCTGCTATCTACAAAAACTGTTTGCTACAACTCCAAACAATGCGGCAACGCCCTTCACTTTAAAGAACAAATCCTCGAAGATGATTCGCCAATTCGTTAGACTACGTTGCAAATATAATACAAATCTATTTTAGATTATCAGATGGAATGAATTAGTATTTTAACCATATATTTTGTAGAAAAGGCGCATATGAAATGTCTGGATTAAATCTTGATGCATATTCAAAATCTACATAACGGAAATAAACTTCGGAAATAATTTTGTCCTTCATGAATATTTACTACAGTGTGAATGCAGTGCTCAAATGATGTTGCAGTAATTATTTTCAAATGATAACTTTTGAAAAAACGCATGTAAATTAAATGCAATCCCGAAGACTCGGCGGTAGCATTATGAAATATTGTGACTTTGGTATTTAGATCCATGAGGTGCTATTTGTGAAATTTATGATCTTATTGCACGATATGATCATTCATAACACTTGGACATCTAAATGATTGATGTATTTCTCCAGATTCCCGTCTTTCACTGGATTCAGTGACCAAACATGACACCATATTATCGCTATTAATTATTGCCTTTGTCCGTAATGTTTTATTGTGGCATATTTTACCTACCGTCATCATCACGGATGGAAATTCAATCATAAACTACAGGAAAAAGTACAGATTCAGCTCAATTGCTTGCAACATATTTTAAAACCAAAACTATCATAATACGTAAACTAATAAATAAGCTGCCTTGATAACTTTTGTCAGAGGATTATATGAACTTGTTCGTGATTTAAATGAACCTCGGACTTTATGTATCGGTCTCCATGATTGTAATTCAGAAAAAAATATTTTAATTTGTGGCATCTAAGTACCAAAATAGCACAAATTCATTGACATGTCTTCAATGTTTGAACTTATTTGCTTACGTTGAATCCCCACTCAGTGGAAAATTTCATTGTCCCATAATCCTGTCAGTCGCCTTTCTTATGCCTTTATATTGCATGTATTTACATTGCAGCCAAGTGTGTGCCCTGTTTATTTTCATTATAATTTATTTTATTTGTAGTTAATGAATGTCCTACTGATCTATTTGCTTTTATATTTAAAAACTCCCTTTATTTACGACTTCCTGAATTTACCGGATTTTCAAACGGACATTTATAACCCAAAATTTTGAACCATATTATAATAAAGCACAACAAGTATATGCATGAAACTGACAAGAGAGTTGCCATCATTTGCTTCTCTTCATCACTCCAAAATTTAATTTCAACCCTTTTTTCGCTTTAACACTTTTGATTTCCTATTCTTTGGTTGCTTTGTCAAACAAACACATTTTATATGTTCGGTATTAACTAAATCCCAAAGCACACTTTGTTCCTCAACCTAACTGATGGTTTTGTCCAAAAATAACTACACGGAAATTATACTTTATATTTAATTGCTGACGGAACTTTCCGTTTTCAAGGTGAAATTGTCTAGCCAGCTGTAGTTTTCATGTACCTTCTTATTTAAATGTGGCGATTTCCGAATGGCTACTCTTAACTTACCCGCCTTTTTAAAGCGATAAATCATAAAATTGAAAAAAGTAGTCGAACTCTGCCTCCCTTCCCAACCGTTTTGGTGGTTTTAATAATTTTGAACTTAATACCTCATATTTAAAAGTGTGTATTGCGTCGTGTTCGCTATGAGAGAATTTAAAATAGTTAGTTTGACATTCGGAGATTGGCGCATTAAAAATAGGAATATATTCTAATCCCCGATTGTTCTTGTGGATATTTTCAGACTGGTTTTTCTTAAACCTCATTTTAAGTAATATTGTCTTTCGCAACTTCTTACTCCATCGGCTTCGTAACCTGCGTCTATCGTTTGGAAACATCTTCTTGTGTAAATAATTTTGGAGTCTGGTTTTTAGTAGCCATGGCCTTTGGTAGTTTTTTTTATTGATTTATTCATTTTAGATGCCTGAAAACTGCCATTAATGCCAGATTTACTCGAATGTCATTTATCAAACTTTGTTTACATTACTTAATTATGTGTTGGTGTAAGCAATTACAATGAAAATTCAATAGTTCTTGTTCACGCTTAGAAACAGGACGGGTTGTCGGGTCGCAGTGTGATTGGCTGTGGTGATTTCGTCCACCGCCCTTAGGAATCCATGCGTAATGAGCGCTTTGCTTAAACTTTTACGACCCTATAAATTTTGGAATTAGCTTCAAGCTAGGTGCGACAGTAAATGAGTCTAGCATTTGCACAATTTAATACTTCTTCTTAGGCAAAGTCAGAGATAGAAAATAATTCAAAACCTGAGTCTATTTGTGACTTGAACTAATTTCCACCCATTAACATCTAGGGAGGGGAAGATAATTGAGTCAATTCTAATGTCGTTGTACTTCTGTAGTAATTCACACTACTCACTAAGTTAACAGTAGAGCCGCAAATAATAATCGTTGGTGTTTCCTGGTTAATTTTCCTTTCTCCGTGCGCACAGTTCAAAACTGTTGAAGTGTATACCTTTGCATTCTATTGTTTGTGCTTCACTTCAACTCCGCCATCTCTACAGACCGTCGATAGAGACGCGCGATTTGAAAGCACTCGTAGCATTGCATTTCAGGCCGAAGACTAGTCTAAATGGCGATTTCCCCGTTGGCGCATGCGATTTCGCTATTTGTCGAGAATGGTGGGTGTGTAATTTCCAGGATCCTGCAGTTACACCTGAAATCGGCTTCTCCGCGCACACACACCCTTTCTGAAAACGCGCGCCAACTTGAGTACCGCCACTACGCTGGTTCTAGCAACGCCTACACCCCGCAACCACAACCGTAGGTGAATTTATTTTCTGCCACACCGACTCAACATGTACTCTGTTGGATGGTCTTTGGAGACTTCGATAGAGCCGTATTTGGTGAAATCCTCAGAGCGAGGGTTGTTGAAGGTTGCGTGGGACGCATTGACTTCAAATGAAACCTAGAACTGCGCTTGAAGTAGTCATCACCAAAAAAGCTTGTTGAAACCGACGACCAATTGTCCTGGACGAATCCAGCCAGCTGTTTTGATGCAAGTCAATTATTACGCACGTTCTGACGGTGTCGAGTGAATGTACTAGACACCACCGGAAGAACACCGAGCAGTTAAGTTTGAGATGCCTCGTGGTCCAGTGTCGACACGACTGTTTATGCGTGTGTACGTCTTGATTTTGTCAAGACGCTTCTAAGCACACCGGAACGGGAATCGCAAAATGCTTTAAGTGGTTTTGACTTAAGTCTTCGAAGCTGGCAACTAAAAAAAGCAACAGCCGACACAGTCGTCAAGGCAGTCGAGATTAAGCACTGCTTTGCCAAAACACAAATCTAGATTCTATTCGGTGTTCGAATCGGCCAATGATGATTTAAAGCGTGAAGGCGCTGCACAAAGAAAGGTGGTCTTCTAAGAACGGTGTTAACTAAAGCGCATTCAGTTCCTGTTGTGGCCAATCGCGAGATTCCGTGAAGTCACTGCAAATAACACAGGGTGATTTGCGCGCGTGAATTGAAGAATAATTGTCATTGCGGTTATCCTAAGCAATAACTATTACGCAGTAAATGCATACGCCGAATGGCATTGCTAATCATTTGTTCCGAAAAACCAGTTTAGTGAAACAAAGGGTTATTTTGAATTAACATTGCAAATGTAACAGACACCTTAGAAGTCTGCTGAACATGAAGGAGTCTAGAATGCAACCGAGGCACTCGTGTTTGATCAGGAATGTCGAGTTGTTTAACTGTGCTGGGTGTAGCTTCACGTATACCTACGGAGCGCTATGCCACGCCCTCCCCAAGCACCTTCACGTCGTCCTTGTCACCTGGAGCGTCGTCAACAAGCAAGACTTGTGGTTTGAGAATAAAACTCAATCAGAATTTTCACGGTAATTGAAAGTGGATTTTAAAGGAATGCGGTGCCAACCGACGGAATGCAAACGCTCTCATGGCAACTTAACAGGGTTAACAAATCAAATCGCGGACTTCCATCAGCAGGCAACAGGCTGATAGAGGGGCAGTGTTCCATCCCTGGATTATAAAGAGTTACAGAGAAGATCTCTTGGTGACCTGACAACCAAAAAACCTTCCTGAAAATGGAGGTACCAGCACTGGTGAGCTTGTAGATACAAAGATCTTACGAACACTTGACCCTATAGTGCGTTCTGAGCGCATTAAATCCACAGCAGAGTAGTCTGCAGACATATGTAGCTCCCGTTGCTTCTTAGTAGTCCCATTTATCGTTGATAATAACAGAATCTGACGGCAAGGGAAATGGTTAGCAGACTACCGCGACAGGATCGGACGAAGGTACAACTATTTGTATTCGTATTGGTGATGTCAACATGACTACTTAACTAGCACCCAGGTTTGTGACTTGTATTTACTCAGCTCTGTCCACGCGATCAGAATTCTGCAGCCACGCTGTATAATCGCTAACACCAACAACGAGTCATTCAGCGTTAGTCACCAAGCTCATCGATCTTGGAACGTCCAGACGCATCTGAACAAGCACTCGGCTTTTGTCGTGACCTCAGCTAGTGCTCTGAGCTTTGGTTGAGACAGTACAGCTCCCTGTCCTGACACAGACAAAAGAGTCCTCACAAAAAGGTTGGCGGAAGCTAACTCACGTCATCAGCGAATCACCAGTAATACCCCACATTGGACGAGACATTAAATGGGGTAATCGAATGTGGGTCATTTTCGGATCAGGTCAAGCGATCATGCATCATTGGAGAGTAAACTGTCGGTATTGGTCTGTGGTCGGTTGTGACATGGCGCCTGTGCCATCGAAGTAGAGGGAGAGCGACATAACCGCGTGAAATATCGAGTTTGACGAACTGGGAACATGCAGTAAAAGGGAATCAGCTTTTAATGAGACTCCTGAACCAATAATCGTACCATTCTGGGTCGAATCGGGTTACGACACCAACTTTTCCATGTTAAAGTCGGTTATGCGGTGAAGTTATGCACCTGAGCACTCAATGGGAGGTACCACTTTCTCAAACCGACAATTTCTCGATTTCCCAAAGCGTGCTGTTTAGTTATATATCACTTTCAAACCGTTGCCGTTCTTCTCACAGAAAAAAGGGCTTTTTCGAATGTGTTTTTATTTTACAGTGCTCTTTAGGTTCTCCAAACGACAGCTTTGTTTACAACTCTTCATTTCTCAAATTCACTTCGGCCTTGAAACACGTTATTTCCTCACTACTTTCAATATATTAATTAGATTAGCGTGTTTTTGTAGCTTGGTAGAAGCAGGCGAGGGAGATTTCGCAAGATCGGTTGGCTAGCAGTCGTGGTCGATAGATCCAGGCTATGTGAGTTGAACACTCAACTCAGTGAATGTAAATTAACCAATCACGAGACCCGAGCGTACACTGCATTAGGAGAGAGCAATTACTAGCGTTCCTCATTGGGATCTTACGTGTTCACGTGATCAAGTGAGGTAGAGAGTCATCTGTTCGACGTATTGATGATGTGCCCAACATGGGTTCCGTGCCTTGACTAAAATATCGATGGCAATTGACCACATTCCGACATTTACTTTTGTTTTGAAAAAAATAATGATAGACGGGACAGCTGCACTGTCGCATATTTCCCTAGTCTCATAACTGTTAGGTGCCTCGATTCGGTGTGAATCATAACTTGGTGTATTTGAAGACCTTTACACTGAGAATTGCTGGCGAATTTGGCGAATTAATTCGCTGGCAGTGAATTGACCAATCACGGGTCTCAAACGAGTACCCCATGAGACGATGACAACCTCGGTTGTACAGTGCCTGGTTTGTGATTGGTCAATAAAAATACCTGCACTGTTGTACCTGCATTCTTCACATTGGGGCTCAGTTATTCTATGGCGGATGTTTGCGTGATGCAGATGTAATCGGCGGATTGGTAGCGTAGAGAATGAACGGAGGTGGCGGTTGGGGGGAAACTACTGGGCAGGCCAAGAATTTAGCAATTCCAATCGATTAGTCGTTATGGCTAGGCTCACATTCACAAGGTAGAAGCGACATAATCAGATTCAGTGAGCCGCAGTTCTAAAATGTGATTGATGAATTGCCGATGTGATGCCTCTTGGTTTAAAATTTAGTTTCCGTACTACTTGTTCATGCACTCACAAGGTACCGAGCGCTGTACGCTGAAATGAATTTGTGTCCTGTGGGGTAGTTCGATCCTTAACTCACGTTGTTAGACACTTGTCAACCAATGGAGAAGCGGACAGTTTATTTGTCTACTGGTTGTTTCACTTATTGGCTGATAAGTTGCATTAACGGGACAATTTTCAACATCTACTGTTCACAGTAACGTTGTTTTAAATAGCGTCCTTTTGGATAAGAAGTCAACTGTTCTCATTCTCATAACCCACTCTACCATCAAGTGTCTTTTTGACCCAAGAGCCGTTGCATAATCAGATTTTGTGCAGAGCTCTCCCTCGAAGTGGTATTCGCTAATCTCATTTGCCAAATCAGACATGCCTGGCAACTTTTGCGTTTAAGCTGATGTGATACTTGATTTACTGTTTCGGGTGACTAGTGCATTGTTCCACCTTAACTCTCTTTGACTGCTTAATCAGTTATTTTATGACAAGCGGGACATGCAAGTAACTCGGGATAAACAGCTCAGGATAAGATGCGTGGAATTATTGTCTGAAGCATTTTTACAACAAATTATCGTGACATCTACCACCAGAAGATTAAAAAATAGGAACTTCGAATTTAACTAATGAGGGAAGAGCGTAAAGTGGAACGTTTTGACCTTTCAAAGCCACCAATTGGGGCTGAATTAAACTGGATATCTGCGAATCTCTTTTTCTGTGAAAACTGACAATTCACTTCTCGATAATCTTGATGTAATTGGCAAAGAAAATCTCATGTTTTCCGACCAACGAAGACACAACCCAATCAGGGAATGACAAGAAGTCCATAGACAGCACCTTTCTCGAAGAATTTACCTCTGCAGAAAGAGCTCGGTCCCTTAGTGTGACGAGGCATCAGTTTAGACAGGAATGCTTGGCAGTCAATGTCTGCACGAGCTTCGGTACGTGAATTGAGTTCAAGAGAACCGAATGAAGTCACGTTCGCTCACGCCAGAGCAGAGCATTTCTGATAAATTTTGAGTGCACCTCGTATGGCTGTGGTGGTTGTCAAGTGCCTGGCATGCCTGGATTTAAAACTCCTTGAGAAATTTACAACAACTTCAGTATTCCATCGATGTCATCGTTGGCGGCTGCTATACAAGTACTTCACACCTGAGAAACCACGTCGTCGCCTTTGGTGATGCATGCATTAATGGGGTCAATTCCGTGGGAACATCGATTTGTGTTGGGGATCCAGCATTCTCCAAGACGGCTCGTCGGGGTTTAGAATTTCGGTATTGTTTACACGATTCCCTAAACCACGCCACTCCAGCAGGTGAGTACCCGCGGCACCCTACTGACAGCCCCATCTATGTTAATCCGCTTCATCCATCAGGTCGAGGTCATCCTTGACGTAGACAAGTGGGTGCATTCAGACAGATCACTCGGCGCTTTGGATGAGCCATTAAAAGCTCTCTGCATGCGGCATGGAAGGTGAAGTGGCTAGCGTCTGATAAGGGATCTGCGGGTACCGTTTACCCGAGGGAGTGTGTAGTCTTGGCAACGGGCCAGACGTAACAATCTGATTTATTAAAAGGTAGATCACTTGATACCACACACACACACACACATACCCTCTTATTTTGTTGACTGAACTCAACCATTTGTCGTCACAATTATAGCAGCAGGCTTGCTAGATCATTTGCATTCTTTTCGCGACACAACACGCGACCAGTTAACGGACACAAGCCCCAAGCGTACTTAGACGAGTGCCCTGTCTAAATGCGTCGTCACCTTCCCAAGGTAAGGACAAACACAACCTAAGGCCGTGTGGCATGTCAGAATGAACAGCTTGTGTGTGTGTGTGTGTGTGTCGTGGTTGACCTTTTCGTAAGGCATCAAGAGAGGTAAGCGCAGATGGAGCTGTCAATGTGATGGCCAAATAAAGTGCCGTGATTAGGAGAGTTGTGCAAACAAAGGCGAAATCTCAACACTGAACCACAAAGTCTTCTGGCAGTCGTTTCTCTAGAATGTAGAAAGACTTGCGAAATTAGCGTGCGCAGCGTTTGATGAGCCACACATTTCACTGTGGATCGTTTCCACCAATACAAGCAGGAACTTCAAGTTTAGTGTCACGCGATTTCGTGTTCGCCGTATGCCTCAATACATCTTGGACGACTGATGCCCTAGAATTACCACAACACCTTCCCTCCCCCCCCCCGTTGACGATGTTTGCTTGCTCCCCACCCTCGCATAAAAATGCAACGTTAACAACTCGGAGAAAGCAGTGGGTGTGGCCCACTTGTTCAAAGCCATAATTGCACAATCTTATTTCTCACAGGGAAGCTTGGATTTCAATGGCTGTTCAATGAGGCTGGAGGCATGAGAGTTGCAATGCAAGGATTTGTGATGTAGAAGCATTAGCGTAGTGAGAACAGATGGCGACTGACAAAGTGGTAAAATAGTAAAGCACGAAGATGATTACGCTAATGAATAGAAGTTAAACTGCAACTCAGACGGTCAAGACGACGTTTGCATCTAGGGTCAAACTGCGAGAAAGCAAGTCGTCGTCTCAGGCCACATCATGCGCTGATGTCCAGTCTAGTGTGTAGTTGTCAAAACGCAATGGTGTCGATGGCCTACGTTAACAAGTTTCGACCAAGCAAGGAGACGAAGAATCCTCTTGACGACGCCGGACTCAACAGATTTATCGCTGAAGCATTAGGACAGTCCTCAAGCGTGACAAGGCATCTGTTTAAATAGGAACACGTGGCATTCAATTTCTGTACGAACGTCGTTCCGTGTAGTGATAACAAGATAATCGATTGGCTCCACGTTCGTTCAAGTCAAGTAAGGCCCATCCTTTACCTCCTGACCAGCAAATGAGGAAAATTCGAGTGTTAAATCCGTCAGAACACCATGCCATTTTCTCATCACGATGGTTTCTTCTAGTGGAGCACTTTCAGCGCCACTTCACGGAGGTGTTGCTGACCACGTCAATTCTTGCTATGCAGATTGACGGAACTCGACCCATCATGATGAGAAGCAAAATGAAACGCGTTATGTGACGTCGCGTTAAGCAGTTTACACATATTGTTTCCTGGGTTAAATCAGATGTACGGTATCAGACGAAATGTTTAACAAAATCATGGGGTTCCCCTTTTAACTCTTAACTGAGTTACTTGTGCATTGAAATCCACTGTTCTCTGCGTCCTATTTTCACTCTAAATAACCTCTCAAACTAAAATTTCCCATTTTCACCTCTACCTAGTTTCGTCAAACCGTGTGACCCAAAAAAAGGCGTTTAGCTACGTTGACCGCGCGAATACACGGAGGCACGGATTCTTTTGCGTCCACGTGACCAAAACATGGAGGCTTTTTGGCCCATTATCTGTGCCTCTATTCATTGGCTACTTCTGCATGCGGTCGTTGAGACTTCACGCGTCAGGAATCAGCACCAATCAGAAACAAGGATCCACATTACGCATGATTTTTTAGCCCGGCTAAATCGCCAACAATTAACCGTCGGTTTCTAAGACAGCACATAGCATTCACGAGTCAATTGGACTACAGTGTCAATTCACCATTTCCTTTGCTGCATACCTAGACACAAGATGAGTCGAATCATTGCAAAACAAATCTCAAACCAATCACTGTGCGATTGGACGCACTGAATAAAACCTCAACCAATGTCTGCAGAAGACTTCTCGTATTCTCCTTGCCCAATCAGATTCATTGTGCTCGCGCTAATAGCTTCTTTTGACGTGTGGGTTCTTCAATTCCTGTTGAGACGAAAGTAGGCTAAAACAACGAGATGAAATGTCAAGTACTGTATCCGAGACGCATGCGTTGCCGCATATTGGCCACATCAAATACCGGATGGTACTACGACAATGGTTATCCAGGCATTGAATCTGATGTGCATTCGAACGGAGTTGCAGTCTGGAAGCTACGGAAACACCTAAAATGTCAATTAGATTGGTTGCTACCGCGTTTTGTTATGGCGAGCATTGCAGTTAGAGCGGTAAGCAAGTGTGGTAGCAAGGTCGCAGACAAGCACACGGGGGGACGTGAGTGATTGGGTCTGGTGTGTGATAAAATTCTGAGTGAACTAGAAAATGGACAAATGGCGGAATGGTGGTATGTGTGGAAGGGGTCCCACGCGTGCGTGATCAGACGTGCCTGCACGCTGAGACAGTGCAGGGGAGGGACTGAGTTTGGACAGAGGTCGACGGTCTTCACCATACATTTAACACCACCGTATCTTAAAACGTGAGTGGTCAACGTCTCGAAGTAAATCAGGTAATAAAGATTTGCTGCGCTTCTAAGTTAGAAACAGCAGAATAATGCTTAAATGACCACGAAGAATTGGAAACATCATTTGGCTACTCCGATTAATTTTCCTCTTGAGTATGTTATCAACACAAATTTGCCTGCTGGTCGACTTGTGGTTGAATAGGGTGACGAAAGAAGAGTAATGAGGACCACTTGACGTAAAGACAAGGCAATCATTTAACGTCAGACGTGCCTCAACAAGCCACTCGACAACACACCCTTTTCAAGCATGCTCTTAA
>UXSR01000908.1:0-14675 GCA_900604375.1 Mesocestoides corti
ATGGTGAACGTGAA
Organism: Mesocestoides corti; assembly: GCA_900604375.1. NCBI lineage: Eukaryota > Metazoa > Platyhelminthes > Cestoda > Cyclophyllidea > Mesocestoididae > Mesocestoides > Mesocestoides corti. Next base: position 15 of record UXSR01000908.1, read on the forward strand.
CCGCTTTTTCAGGTTGGCGTAGGAACCATGAACACTGATGACCAGTGTTGGTGGCTTGAGCTGCCACGTTGACGACAGAATTAATTTTTTTTTTAACTTCCATCTTAATGTAGTCTAAATTCCTTGTGACCACTAATTCACAAATCCTAAATTGTACAAGTTCTTTGCAATCATTTCCTCTTCTGCACTATCCAGTTTGAGTTCCACCTCTTGAAAAATTAATGGCAAGAATTTTTACTTCTGCCCAACTCACGCAATGCTGAGTTTCCGGTAAGGGCGTTTCTCAATTCATATCCAGCATCTCCTCGGTACTCCGGAACTAGGCAGTGGCCAACCAAAAGCGTCGTCCCTCATGGTCTGTGTTGTGTGATGCAGTGGGGAGCAAGTATAGTCGTCAATTCCAAGAACAATGTGCTCAGGTCAACAACGGCAGTCAAACGAAGAGGACCTTGCGTTTTCACAGCCTTTATCAGACGAAGATGTGTCTGCTAGGGGATCTGTTTTATTCACTAGCCTTGATGAGCCCATTAAAGTGAGTTATTTTGGGGAAATATGGCTTGTTGACATTGACATTTATGGTGTGCATATCAGACTTACCATCATAGATGGGCTTTGTTTTCCTTCTGGTGACCACATAGTCTTTGTAATTAACTACGTTTTACTGACATGGCCACAGTTGCCACTCTGCTTCGTAAAATTTTAAGTTTTCTATTTTATTATTTTGTACAAATTTGAACCAATGTCTAGATAGTTGATCATAGCTTAACCCACTAGGATGTATTAAGGTTACCCTTTTAGGTCAATTTCAAATATTTTGCTCTACGTAAGTATTTCGAAGATAGTTAGGCATTATACAAAAATAAAATGAAATCGAGTACTTAATTAACTAAGTTGCAACAGTTTAAATTGCACGTAAGCTGTTACATATGTATTTAAGATCATGAAAACATTACGAATGACAAATAAATCGCAGGAAATTGTATACAGTAATGATCAGGTTACTAAATTGACTTTGATACGTCCATTGGGACTAGTCTTTACGAAACATCAAAAATGTGATGCGGTTTTTCATTTAAAACGGCGACTTTGTGGAGTCAATCCGTAGTTGTTAGTAAAATCGTACTAAAATAACAAAGTAACTGTGGCCACAATAATTTGTTCAAGAAACACACTGTGCCAAACATTCCAGGTGCCACCTAAATTCAAATTATACTATCCATTTCTTAAAGATGTTACAATTTAAACTCCAATAAGATTGAAGTCCAGTAATAATACGGCAGCTAAAATAGTTCTCAAATTATCCAAGTAAGTTATTTTTGCAAAAACACTATTGGTTACCATAAAAAAAGATTAGTTCACTTAATTCTGCACTAACTAATTCAAACGTTTCATTTTATAACGTGCATAGTTCGTGAGTGTAGGGAAAGTGCCGACACGAAAGCAAATTCTTCGAATTCTGTCGTCAACATGGCAGCTCAAGCCACCAACACTGGTCATCAGTGTTCATGGTTCCTACGCCAACCTGAAAAAGCGGTTCACGTTCACCATGAAGAAGGGTTTGTGGAAAACAATGGAGAGTGTGGGTAAGACCATTAAGCCTTTTCTAGACAATGGCCTGCATGCATGTATGGATTTTTAGATATCTTAGTGCGGTCATACCACCTGACGGAGTTTGCCTCTAGGTTAACGACAGGTTACCACGTGCGCCGAGGATTTAATAGACCTGAAAATTAGTGAGAGCAGACGCCTGTAGGGAACCGGCACTGCCGTGCTCTGGGACCATGACAGCCTCACGTCGCTTCGATATCAAGCTCACGCTTCGGCACATCCAGGTGCAGACTTGTGAATAAAACCAAACCATGGCTGCAATGACAGTGTGGAATAATCTCGAAAGAAAAATCATTTTAAGCGCGTCAAATAACTCCGGATGAATTGAAATGGCATTTGCTATGGTCCCGTGATGCAATTTCCCCTGTCACATTTCACCACGAAAATTCATAATTTGCTATCTATGTACCCATGGTAGTTTCCTGTGCTTGGTCTCTTCTATTCTGCTGCCTCCACTGAGCTAGAACCCTCTCAGTGCACCTTTCTTGACTTCGAAAGTCATTGGTTAATTTGATTGCTCCGACAAACGTGCTTAAAGATGGTCCTGCCACAATGTTTTTGGCACCCACCTACTTGCGGACTTACTGTATCCTCGATTTTTAATGAACCTTGTGATATACTAGCCGCTAGTGTGCATGGCTTATTGTCAACGTTGCCAATTTACTTTGAAACAACGCCACCTATAGAAACCCGGTGACAATTGCAAGTTCGAAGACGAAAAAGACTTGTTGTGGAGCTCGGTGCGGTTTTGGGAACCACACTGGGGACGACGATTTACACTGACATGGCCCAACCGAAAGCAGAGTGGAAATGCAGATAGCGCGCAGCTTAACTAATTTTAATTGGCAATATTGAGGTGTGTGTACAAGATAGCAAGTCAGTTTATATAGCCCTACCAAACATCGATACCTGAACGCAAACCAATTGAATCATCTTCGCTCATGATTGCTGTGTTCGCTTCCTGCTAGCCACTTATCTCCCCTTCGTGTTTTGGATGGACGAACCACCACTTTTCAATAGAATTTCTGAGGGATAGGGCGCAATAATGGTGTGGACTATTAGGGCCTTAGAAATGATTAGACACTTTGGATTAAGTGAAACAAGTAGTCATCACCGGATGGTGAGTGAAATACGTAGCTTAACTGTACGTTTTCGGAAGACGTTTGGAATGATTTTGCTGCTGCAGATACTGCCTTTTCTTCTAGTAGGATACATGAAAGGCTGATCGTATGACAGGTGGCGCGTGACGCCTGAGCGTTGGCGTCAGATAGTTGAGGTTTTGCAGCTTAGTTGAGAGTGGTTAACCAAGCAGAGAATGGATCGTAGAGACTTGCCAGGCAAGCGTCGAGTATCGAGATTGCGGTTAGAGATTAGGCCAGAATGAGAGAAGCGAGATTTTAGTGACCGTGTTAGGATGACTTGTTGTCACCGGGAGGTGTTGGGAATCGTTGTTCATCATCAAGGGTTTAGGCAGCGTCTAGAGGTGATAGATGTACCTTCTCGACGCAGATCGTCAGCCCTGATGTGGTACCCAAAACCGTACCAAGGGCCTCAACAAATAATGACCTCGCTATTGACGACGTTTGGCCTTTTTTTAAGCTAAAAATCAAAGTTTTGTTTAGATGACCTATGAACCGGTCTGACTCATTTTATCCAGCCCATTTTTGACTATTCGCTATGCTCATCCCCATTCGCGATTCGCTCCTGCTTATTTTGCTACAGTTCTCAACCGACCCTCGCCTGCTCCCCTAGCATCTGATCTCATCCACCTCAGACGTCACACCACACCATCGACTGATATTTCAGTGGAAGAAAAGGTCCTTTGATTTTATCCGACTCATTTTCATGACTGCATTCTTGTTTATGAACGCTTATCGACCTTCTACGACCTGGCAATTAGCACTTTTCGGGTGCAACTTAAATGGAGGGGTTATTCTGCCTCTTACGTATCACGAAAAAGTCACCTCTAAAACAATTCTGCCATCCTTCGAAACTTAACGCGGGACCGCTATAATTCTACGCCGCCCAACTCCAGGTCCCGTTTCTGTCCGTCGCTCAACCTAGCTTTTACCTTAAACGCTCGTCTTTATCAGCCTGGTTTCGTACTCCACCTCTTGCCTAGCTCAACCACGTTTAGTCTTTGGCTCCAATCACTGCCGGAAGACGTTCATTCTCTGGCACAATCCTATTCTCTAAATAATTTCAAATCGCTAGATGCTGCCTAGTCTTTGGAGGATACACATCGAATCACCCACCGACCTGTCGGCTTCGGGCACTTAAAAGAAATTGGACACGCCGTCCTCCTGACCAATTCTTCGAAAATGAGAAACGATATGCGAAATTGAATTCGTAACAACATCATTCCATCGCCCATGCGGCTACTATGACTGTTTCTGTGGTTAGCCGCTCTTGTACCCTAGTGCTTCAACTTTTACCAAGGAAGAGAGCTGTGGCGATCAGCAAGCAAGCACAGCAAACGTGAGCGAACAGGATTCAATTGAGTTACGTGAATGCACTTCACGTAGCTGTGCTGGTTTGGGGATCGATGTTTAGCAGATCCTATATAAATCGACTTTTTACGTTGCATATGCACACCACTACCGCATCAATAAATTAGTTGAGCTGCACACTATCTGCATTTCTACTCTACATTCGGTCGGGCCGTGCCAGTTTAGATCGTCGGCACTGGTGTGGTTCCCAGAATAGCACCGAAGATCTCAACAAACTCATTTGATATCACCACAATTAGATGGTGTAATTTTGTGCGATTTTGTTGTCAACAGGAAACATTCTTTGGTAAAGTGCGCATAACATACAATGTGTTAATGTCAGTACATGAAAGTCTGCATGTGGGATGCCGATTTGCGTAATTTTAAAAAGACACGTAACTAGCCTAACGCTAATCAACAGTCGTTTTCGGTGTTGCTAGTTTTGTCTCAGTTCTCGGGTTGTTACAGGCTGTTAATAAGCGGGGTTTTGACGTAGTGGAAGCAAATCACTACAGTAAAGCCAAATTTGCTGTGACACAAAGGCCCATGAACTTAACTCACAAGACTTAAGAAAGAAAAAACAGGCCTGACCAATGCTACTTGACAAATTTATCAATAAAGCAAGAAGAACATCTTTGACATTGCTGAGTAAAATGAGACGCTGTATCAGAGAAGATAGTTCGGACCAGACTTGGAAAAGGCCACTAGGTGAATTACAAATGTTAAGAAGTAAAGTTAAACGCTCGGTCAACTTTAACGACGAATGTGGATGGAGCAGTGTCACGGATGCCGCGGGCGATGTGACGAGGCGTGACTGCCGGATCGGCGGCGATAGGGTGAAGTGGCATTTGGTCTGAGGCGAGTTGAGCCCCGTCAATGGCCTGCGTGATAGCAGACATCAAGCTGCTCGCCGAATAGACTAAAGAGATGGCGTTATCAAGCTATAGAAGGGAAGATAAAATGAAGGACTGCACAAAAAAAAGTTATTAGTGGTTTCAGTAAAAAGTATAACTTACGAAAAATATGTCAGTTTTTGCATCCATGTTCTTCTTGACACGACTCGCACTGGCCAGCTCGTGAGAGCAGAAGGTTATGTTTCTCGCAGAATCAAGTAGATCCATCTTATTACTAGGATCAGAGGAGCTGCGTGCAATTTCTTCGATAAACCCATTTATTTCGGCCGCAATTTGCGAGACCTCACGAGCTACCTTAAATAACAGCCAAACGAGTTATTGCTACTGTGAAAAAATGAGTACCAAAGGTCTCATCTGGTCTCTACCTGGACGAGTTCGGTGTGAGTCATGATAGATCCCCTTCCGCCATTTTCCAAGTGATCGATTATGTCTGTAAGGCGAGAGCAAATGCTTCGAGATAGTGAAATTACTCCATCAATTTCATTGCTATTAGATCCACCAATCCGTCCCATAAGACTCGTGCGTTCAGCGTAGAATCTATCGATCGCATCGACAAGACTCCCGGGCGCCTCGTTTCGAAGTAGATGAAGCGGTGACGACTGCGACCCCTGAGTGCTTGAACTCTTAACCGAGTCTAGTAGGGTAAAGTGGTCGATGAAGACGCAGGCTGTGCGAAAAAAGCCCTTAATGTGGGCGAGAGAAGACACCGGCTACCAATCCAGCATAGTCTCAATCTATCATGTTGTCTTACGAACATATTCTTTTGCTTTTTTCTATTCAAAGAGATCAGTGCCACTTTTTACGGATATATAGTTGTCTAAGTTTTTTCTCCTTAATACTGCTTACTTACACATTTTTTGATTAAATGGTCTATTTGTTCTTTCTGTTGATGAAATTTTGCTGTAGAATTATAGTTCAGTCTCTTCTTGAATTAATTATTTTTTGCTTGGTGTAAACAATTACCTACGATACTAAGTATTTCCAAAATTTAATAAACACGAGCACTTCTTTTTCTGTCCTGTGAACTGACATGCCTGAAATCGCTTGTGACAACTGTATTAGGGAATCAAAATATCCGCCATATATCCCAATACTTCTACTTTTAAAAATATAGGCAGGCTACAATCGTTTACTGGTTGTGCCACCTAGCTTCCATTGATTTAATGAAAGTTTGGTTATTTTTAAGCCTTTGTTGATGTCAATGATGCTGCTCATTAAGCACACGAGTACTGGGCGATTATTTACTAAAACACTAACTTCAACATGCCCTCGAACTCTACACCCCAAGCACTCGGTGAATGTGTCGCGGCTACTCGGTGGAAGAGCCTAGCGGTTGCGTGCGATGACAATGTCAGCCACTCACGGGGCTAAGCGCAAATTTACTGAATACACTGAAATAGGTATCAGGCTTTTGATGGGAGGAGGCATTACTATGTCTACGAGATCTCTCCAAGGACATCGGAGCAAATGGAACCACAAGGAATATTTTTAATTGGGAAAAGCTGAAAAATAATACTAAACATATTGCTTTAGCAGTCAAGTCAAATATGTGAAAGGTTGGCACAAGGAGACGGATGGAGTTAGCTGCAGGAAAATAATAATCACAAGCCCGATATTTTCATCGGTGACGGCTATTGAAGAGCCTCCTACAAATAACAAACAGGAAGTTCTAGTTAAATACCCACATAGTGGTAGCCTTCCATTTAAGCCAACTATAAATTTTAGCGTAATCTAGGCCTTAAATACACCCAAAGTTTCACAACGTACACTCACATTAATCACATTTTTCTGTTGGTTAATTGCTTAAAAAAACAATACATTTCAGGCTAGAACCAAATCAAGCTGGTTATTAGACGTTCAGTAAAACGGTTTGCTGTTTTCGACACGAGAAGACGCGTGCGCGCATAAGCCACAATTATTCATAGTTACGGTCAATTTATACTTTTAACCTGAAAATTGTAGAGCATAGGCTATTCGCTCTATGAACAACAGTGTGTGAAATTAGCTAAGTCAAATATCTCCAAAGAATCGTTTCGAAAATAAGGGATCAAAAAGTTGATGTAACTTTTCGAACAAACCCAAAGCATAAGAACTTGCTCCATAGACCACACGTTGTCATGTAAATTACTAACTGTATATGGAGGTTTAGCAAAAAAGCAGAATAACTGGAATAAAAAATGTCCATTTATTAGAGGTTATAAATCAAAGAGTGTGCCTAGTTTCTTCAATTCGTTTTCCAAAAAAATGTCCTTATTCAAATTCATATCTTAGCTCAAAATCACATACCCCGATTTACTGCACTTTAAACACTTTTCTCGATCCCTTATGTACTCAATTTTACCAATTACTTCTAACCAGGCTATGTATCGTTGTAACGAAATGAATGCACAATGGATAAACTTACGATTGGTTATCGCTTCAAGTTTACTTCCCATGGGAATGTTGTAGTAAATCAGCCTGTCCTCTCTTGTTACTTTACTCGAATAAGTCAACGACTGAATACAATAGACCTTTGCACATTCACTTACACGAAAGCGCTGATCCGTTGTACTCGACTGATCGAGAAGGACGCAGTTTATCTGACTGAGGAGATTGTAAGTTAAAGCAGGTTTTTGCAAGCTCCTGGTGATGATCTTTTCTGTGTAAAGACATTGTCCCCAAAATGCGCCTGATATCGGCAAATGCACCCTGAATGGCCTCACCAATGTGGCGAAGGCTCTCAAAATTCAGCGATGCATTTCGTGCCCGGAGGTGACGACAAAACTCCCTTGCAGCCTCTGAGAATTGCGGAACTAGCTAAAGAGAAAATGAGTGGATGTCTTTGCATAATGTGCGCCAATGAAGTTTAACAACATCACAGTCGCCGAATGCTGTGCATTACTGGCGTCGGGCAATTAAATTCATCTCATTGTTTGTAAAGACTAAACTTTATATAGAATTAAAATATGACTTTCGTTTCCGTAGTCCACATGCAACTTTTACAGCTGGCTGTCTATGAGTGGCAAACACATTAACATCGAATCTAAAACTTCCTTGGTAGTTAGTAATTTCTTACTGGTTTTATAAACAATTATGAAAGTTTTAACTAGGCCACGTTCATCAACTACAATTTATGGATAAGTCACAAGAGGATGAAGGAAGAGGTAAGCTTTAGAAGAATGATCCGTTACATTAACTGGTTAAAGCGAGGTGATGCTAGCTATTTCATAATTAACATATAGCAATTGATCATTTATAAAATTACTGCTAATTTTAAATATTATAGGACGCCGTATATTAGGAGAATGACTTACATTTTCTTGGATGCTTTCCAAGATTTTAGTAACCTCAATCGCATCTGACCCATCTGTCTCTAAGGCCTCAAGTTCAGTAAGGATAAATTCGTTAATTCGGGAGCAACGGGCAGACAGCACCCGGGACATATTCATGAGACCACCTGTTTTCCCCGCCTGAAGTAAAGGCCATAATACACAACAGCATTACTTTTTTATCTTTAATGGGAGATTCAAAGACTTAAAATCAAGTTTCATAGGACCTGAAACTGCATCAGGCAAATTAAATCTGCTTTGAGACCTTTTGTCAGCCATTTGGTACGCAGCTAGAGGATAGAGGGATCACCAACTTTAAAAATCTTTTGAGTTTATTTCGTGTCCACATTGTTACGTCCGGTGAATGTAATGCTATAATTAACTTGCTGATTGCACATGAGTCCTCTCGAGACAATTTAGTTTAATCGTTTTGACAACTAGCATATTAACACACTGCTGGTGATATTCCCTGTGTGAGATTAGAAATTACTTTGCCTTTATACATAAGTTAGTTGATTTAAACAAATTACGGTATCCTCTACAGATCGCCTTAACTTATAAGCTTTGACCATGGAAGCCCAAAACTGTGGCCTGGCGTTTCGTGAAGCGCTTGCATCAGTTGAATTGCGCTATTTTACAAAACGTCCTGTGTGTCCTGTGAATTTAACTAAATCTACCACTAAACTTAAACGTAGATCTGTTCTTCACAGTTAAAGAACAAATAAGTTGAAAATATTACAACATTAGCAAAATTGTGAAGTTCTAAATCGAGGCATTTCGTCGCTTACTTCAGCCTCTACTTGACACGCCAGAATGTCACCTTGCAATAATTTTTCGTAGGTCTCCAGAAAGTCAGATTCGTCCGTCATGTTGTCCATTCCCGCACGAAGCTTTTGTACCAAAAACTTGTAGGCACCAAGGAAGAGAGAGAAGTTTTCCTTGATAATCTAAAGTTTGGCCAGAATAATTTTATAAGGATGATGGAGTTGCATAATCCCTCACTACATAATTATTTAAATAATTGCGCATACAGAGTAAAATAATGAGTATCAAAAGCGCATTGAACCGATCGTTTAAAACCATGTTATGGAGAGGTAAAACATTAAATAAAACCAAATTTGATCCCGCCTAGCCCTATAAAAGGCATGGTGGGGGAACTTGTTTCTAACCTCGAAAAGCAAATAAGTCCTTTCGAAGGATAAATTCACTAATTTATAAGTGTTGTTCTTGCACTCACCATTTTGCTACGGAAAATGAAGCAAGCTTCCACGTTTTATGAAGGAATAAGTACCGGGAGAAAAAAATATTTTTGCTCATAAAGTTTGAATTAATGTAAACCAACTTAGGTATTTTGTGATGTCTCTGTGATGACAAGGCACACCGAGTTCACACAGGGAACATATATGGATGATGCCATAACAGTTACCAACTCAGTCTTAAAACTAAATCCTCTACATATCAAACTTACTAACGTCTGATTCCTTAATGCAAACGCCTTTGCAGCATTGATCATTTGGGGAGTAAGTCGCTCCAAAGCGCAGGCTGTAACCCGCACAAACCGTACGGCATTGACATCATTTGAAAGGCCACAAAGGCACAAAGCGGCGTCGATAAGGTCTGACGTTTGTTGCTAAGAATTAAAAACGTCGCGGGAAGATTAGGGACTTCTGCATTCATCTCATTTTCCCAAAATCTTCAAAGCTCATCGTGTAAACACGATTACTAAACACGTACTTCACGTTCCGACAAATGAATTTAGACCAGGATGTGGAATAAATGGACAGCTGTGTTTCCATGTGGGATGAAGTCTTTGACCAATAGTGATCGCGTTTATACTAAAATTATTGATATGTTTCTTGTATAGACCCCATCGTTTTTATAGGCATTTAAGTACACAGTTAAGATTGCATTACTTGCATAATCAGCAAAATACAGCGGTGTGTGACGAATCTACCAAACTAATAAAAACCGTTACTAAAAACCAATCCACAAAACCAACATTTTACGGCTTTGTTTAAAGCTATAAACTCAGTTGGACGCATCTAACCAAAGCGCAAGTTTTGTTTCCAATGAAATCCCGAAAATACCTACTTATCCTATGGGTTTTAACATTATTTAAGCAAACACAGCGTGATTTTTCCTTCAATGTCGAACTTTCAACCCAAACCTGAAAATTTCAGTGACATCCACGCATATTATGTGAACAAAAATAGGATTCAGAGAGTTGTCTGGCTTTTGTTTCGATCTATCTGCTCTCGTTGGGCTGAACAACTTCCTTTCTGCTTCATGTTATGTTTCCATCACATAATTAAGCCTCGCTTTCTTTAAAATAAAAGAAAACTGAATGTTGAAAAGGAAGGCAATAACTTTGCGTCGCTACCTGAATCGCTGTAACAGCTGATACTAAAGTTTCTTCGTTAGTGCACTTGGAAGATTCCTCCATTTGTCTGAGAACTGAGTCATTAGAAACGAAAGCTGCTGAACACAGCGTAATCGCAGCTCTTGATATTAACGAACGGATTTGTCCACAGACATCGTCAATGGGTTTTAGGTAGCTTCGCAAACCAGTTGAAGTCTAAGGGTGCAGTAAGACGATATTGTATTATTGTGGCTTAAATGAACGGTCCGCCGAAAATTGCTAACTTACCTCAAACTCCCAGGCTTCAATAAACCGATTAACAGCTTCGTCAAGCTGTTGAACAAGACGAAATATTTCGGTTTGGTGCTGATCCACCAAGCCAGCAGCTTGTACTAAGGCTGAGATTTCGCTAGTCAATTTAGTTACATAACTCTGGAACACAATGCCATTCCACGATTCATTTTTATTGAGCCCTGTTTGTGCAAATTTCTGCAATCGTTATAAAAGTCTGACTCAGAATGTGGTCCTTAAAGGATTCAAAATATGCGAGAACCTACATACCACAAGTTCGTTCATCAGTCGCGATAAAGCTTGACCGTGTAAGGGAGGAAGCGTTTCCTGAGCGCGCGAGTTGCCACATAGATACTCCAAATGACTTACAGCCTCACATGTAAAACTAACTGCAAAGCTGCGGCAAGCATCCACCGTCGCCATATCGGGATGCAAAAGGTTCGCCTACAGAAAGCAAATTGCACAAAGCAGTCGATGTATTGAGCAGACTTTAATTTATTGAAACAGAAAAAAGGTAATATCCATGACATGATGCAAGTTTCAATTTCATATAAACCCACCTTCTTCTTCCGCTAGAGCAATCAACAATCAAACAAGCAGCTCGGTAGACACAGAGAATTGCTCTGGACACTTGTTACCACTATACTATGTCATGGTATAAATTAAGTTTACTTACTTATATCAACAGTAGTATGTGGTCTTACTTTTGATTTATGCTTGATCACCGCAAACATATTCAGTGTCATAATACAAATGCGGAAAGAGTACCTATCGGTGCACCAAAATAAGCGAGTCCAATGATTATAGGTAGAAAAAATCTGGCTGAAGGTTTATAAGAAGGCGCTCTCTGGTTGCATCTTTACGCTTTAGTTTGTCGGTTTTAAAGCAAGGCTTAGGAGCAACTTTAGTAAAGTTTATTTGCCACTTATTCATTCCATACACCTGACGAGTTGTAGATACAGAATACAAAGTTTGGCTACTTATTGATATCAAATGTGTGCAGAAATGAGGCCTATTTAGTGTGACTTGGTTCATCCGTGTTGCACAAAATGTTTTCCAAGGATTTACTCAGCTGACTTGAGTGAAAAGGCCAAATTTGTAACAGACGTTGATTGTTACTTTACGTTGGATATCATCGCTGGCGATTCTAGCCACTGAAACGATTTAAGCCAGTTTGCAAGTCGCAAAAAATGAAATCAGTAAGGGATACGATTGTGTGCAATATCAAGTCAGATTTCGTGCTTGCTTCGTATTGAGCCCGAAATCCAGCTTTCATTAGCAAACTTTAAGATTTACCTTGGTAGAGCTGATGACCATTTTGCATCCCATTAAAAGAGTCGCATGGGCACTAGTTAGGTCATCTCGATGCACGTTGTTGAAAAGAGTATGGATCCGGTTCTTGAAAAGTGCCTCTAGTCTTGCCAAATGATTTTCAAGTAGGGTGCATGAAGAGATGAGCTCCTAAAACGGTACGTTTTAACCCTCAACTTTAGCCTACGCTTCAAATTTAACTGAACTTTAAAATTTCAAAAGATTTTTAGTTAGGTTACGTTTGCCAGGCCAATTTAGCTGATAAGCTCCGAGTTAAACCTACAGCTTCCTAAACCTCTACTAGCATCTAAAGGGAACTTAGATTTACCATGTCTACGCTTCGCGTACTTGATTAAATAATGCGACTCTTAGAGAGTCCCATACACTGACACTGACGCTTCAAATTCGCATAGGTCAGAAGCCTCGGACTTTTACAAAGACAAATCCACGTCCAATAATTGGTTGTTGCCTCAACTTGAGTCGAACTCACTTAAATCGCTTATTTGATATCGAATAGATGCTTCTTTAAACCCAGTAACTAATCGATGGAACCTTAACCGATCGCAAGTTTAGTGGAATATTATTGCTTTTTGCTATTATACATGTCAAATAGGTGGATTTTTCTGTCTCCCTTTAACTGTAAGCCACTTATTAGCCTTAGGCTAATTTAAGAAACAGTCACTATATAATTTAGAATATTGTACGTATTCGCATAAGAAATCCACCATAGCGCCGTTATGGCATAAAAAGCATAAAAAAACCTACTCTTTCGTCGGTTAAAAGGCCTAGACATTCTGCGTCACGTCTGATGCTTTCAAGGCAATTCTGAAGTTGGCTAACATCAATCAAATCAGCAAGTATTACAATCCGAGTCACAGAAGATAGGAGACCACGGGCAGCTTGTGAAAGTACTTCGCGCATTCCTTCATCTGCCGGATTGTCCAAAAATAAACCCACTGACTTATGGAAGTGTTCTCCAATAACTCGGATATCAGCCAGTGAAACTTGAAAATTTTCTGCTACACCAGAATGTTTTTGAGCAACTTCTTCTCCTTTCTTTATTAATTCCCTTATTGCCTTAATAACACAAGTAAGATGATCACATCTGGTGACTGCTTTATGTGTTTATGTAATAATGTTCAGGTTTCGGGGATTAAAATGTTACAAATAATAAAAAGTTAAATAGCCAAGAAAAAGCTCACTTAAGTATGTCACCAAAAATAAAATGTGTTTTAAAGCACATGTGTAATAGAAAAAGAAGCAAATTGCCAAGACACTTGTTCATATGGGATTTAGGAGCAGTGGATTTGAGAATCAATGATACTATTGTACAAAAAACAATGTGGTTTATTGTACTAACGTAACAGGTTGCAATCAACTCAGCTACCAGGACAGAAAAACTTATAATCGACATTAAAATTGGTATGTTTTCTAAGTTGTGAAATGCAAGCATTCAGAGAATGCTACTTAGACACTGTAACCAAATCCCTATTTTCAACATCATAAAATTTAAACTTACAGCCCCGATTGTGTCAATAATAGTATCTTTATTGCGCGATAGTCCTTTCGGACGATTTTCAGCCCCATCAATTGCATCTAACAAAGACACCTGCAAAATCACTGACTCCAAAACTTTCTCCACAGAAGCTGTGCTCATTTCAACGGATTCATAGCTCGATGCCATTGCGGTAAGCAAAATTCTAATCACAAGACCCTCACGATCCCTTCCGCATTAAAAACTAAGAAAACGCAACATTTGCAGTAAACTACAATAGGGAATTAAAACACGTGATAAATTCGACCTTAAGTAGTTCGTGAACCAAATCTAGTTCTACAATAAAGAAAAGACACCAAACACACCAATTAACTAATCAAATCGATTTTTGTACTATTTAATAATTGTAAATTTAAGTTATTTGTATGAGTTAGGATTAGGGCAGAACACTCGAAACGAAATTCTATAATATTCTTATCAAGAACATTAACTGTACGTGAAAAATAGGATTAAAGGATTTTATTAACGTTGTTGGCCATAACTAAGCGATATGGAACTAAAGTGTCTTAAAATAAATATCCATCGAATAAACATAACTTGGACATTAGTATTTCAGTTTATGGAGAGGAAAAAATAACGCGATTTCAGGGGCATATTAACGCCGAAACTACGGCCTTAGGCACATAGAGAGGTAACCCCATTGACCAAATGCGGTAACTGACTTAATAGCACAAATATTCTTCATTGATGAGCTCACCTGATCATTGAAGAAATAGTCAAGTTAAGCAATATATGACGTACGCTTGTTCGACTTTGCCTCAGTGAGAGGCTTTGAGTCATTGGTTGGTTCTTTCGAATATGTATAATCTAAAGGCACCGTTTTCCA
>UXSR01000909.1:0-14619 GCA_900604375.1 Mesocestoides corti
GTCTTCCCATGAAACCGACTCCTAAAGCTGACTTCCAACGAAAGTGGTGTGACTACGACTCGATTGGTCTAATGCACCATTATTTTGTGGAAAGACTTTCCAATTCGTCAAATCTACAATTCGACGACCCAACTATTTCCAGTTCATGTCTGCCGAGTTCTACAATAAAGGAGATTGTTCTCCGTATGACTTGGGGCTTCGCGTTCATGCTTATGCTAGAAATAGTGGGTTTCAAGAGGCCAGAGCTTCTGCCAGACCAACGTAGTACTTTATTAGAAAATTTTAACTGTTTTTTAAATTCGCCGTAGTCCTATTTCTTTGGTTGGGTCTTTTGGACTGTTTGCTCAACTTCGCTATTCCTTGGCGCCATTCACTGTTCATCCCCTAAATTATTCGAGGCTGGATTGAATTGCTGATCGCGACTGTTCCCAATGGATTCGTGCATTCCTTCGTGCTGACAGAAAACATGCCTTTAACATTCTCATTTATGTGTTGAATGCTCCGGATAATTTGAGCAATGTAATTAACGACTTTCCAACTAGAGGAACATTCAAAAAGTTACTGTTTTGTGGCCAGCAAAATTTAAACCTTTGAACTGACAGTGCCAGCAAATCACCGTGGTTTTATAAGTGTGGACCAATGCAATTTAGTAAGTATGTCAGGTAATCTTTAGCGGTAAGTTCATTTTCGAGCTGATAGCCTATTCCTAAGTAGTGGGTTTGCTTATCTATAAAAATAATAACCTTATTTGGCTTGTTATTTGGCTTGATTTAGCTCCAGTTCCATTTGTCAATGTCTGATGAACACAACCAATGGAGATCATGATGAACCATTTGTTTGCATTCGTCGAAATCAAATTTTCAGGGATGACCTGAGTTATAATGGTGGAGGTACGCGTTTTACCGCAAGTAGTGTTGCAACTTATGCTATATAAGTATGAATAATGTAACAACTACCTTACTTAATCCTAGCGTGATTTCCAGCGGATCGCACGCACGTAAACATCGGCACAGTAATGGCGAGAATTTATCGTGAAATTCACCAGTGCGCACTAGCACACATGTCTGAGTTCATATGCACTTGACCTGACGCCTGTGCAAGCACTAGCAGTTGTAATTGCATAACAAAACTATGTCTGAGATTGAACCAGTTTTCAAATTAGCGCTATTTACCCATAAAGGGAGCAAGATTTCTGTGACTTTTGCGCTGTCGCACCAAACAGCAGACTCAGTCAAAATAATTAATATGCACGTTTAGAAGTATTGGACCAATATGTAATTCAAATACCACTTCGCTTAACTTAAACAACTCCTAAGGTATAATCCTACGCCTTTCTCGATTTTAACTAGTTAAGCATAAAACCCAAGAGTAAGTACTCATAACAAGATTGACTTCGAACTAATTGGCACCTTGTGGTATGAATTAAAAGGCAAATAATTTTTTCATGAGATCCAGAGAAATTTTCGGTGGCATCTCCAGATCGAACATAGAATAGAGACATTCATCAGTTGCACTTTTGACTTTCTAGTCAATAACATCAGTTTTTTTGTAAATGATCGATAATAACAGTAGTGCTAATCGTGGTACAAGCTTACACACAAAAATTGTTACAAACGCGGTTGTCTTCGGTCTAGTACGTCTTCGTAAGATGCATTTTAATGTCCGACTTGGCACCGGCCCACACAGTCGCACTGTGAGCAGCAGTCATTACGCTCGACAGATTCATCAGCATCAATAAATGAAAAAATGCTTTGTATTTAAATACAATTTATAAAGTTCCCTCTATTTAGTGTGTGAACGGACGGTAGAGATAAAGATTAGTTTAAATTACAGCGAAAAACACCAGTCTCGAATCCAATACAAATACTTCCGCTTAAAACGGGTAGTGAAAGATTAATCAGGGATCACAAACAGCTAGATTTCGCGGCACATTACCTAAATCCAAGCCTTCAAGCAAATAGGAACAACAAACCAGCCTAAGGCCTGCTATTGCTCTCTTGTCCATCAATGAACGCAATAACAATGTTTCCGATAAGACAACACACGATAGGAGTTAAATCAGCATTGCATTACCTACTGAATTAATGATGCGGCAGGCGCTGCTGGATTGAGACACTTAAGGGAAGCACCGCATGAGTGACATGAGAATAGACTACAACACCAGTTGCGGTCCTACAAGCCAGCCTGCTCTAGACGCGTGGTGCCGACTAGTACGAATGCAAGCGGACATTGGAACATAGCGGGACGAGGAGCTGAACGACTATTTCAGCAGTGCCCTTAACAACCACAGCAATGTGAATTGGCGGGGCTCACACCAGGTCCCCAGGCCCACTGGGTGAGCAGCCAAGCACCAACTGCCATTCGCCTTTCGTAGGCACTCTTGCCCAAGCACCTTATTGATTCAGATTCGGTGCGCTGCTTTAACTAGTGTAATAGGCAGGGCTTAGGGTGTAGTCGAAAGTTGGACTGCCGTCCAGAAAGTGCGCGCAATTGTGGTGAGCACTTTCTATGAGAGTATTTGATGTGAACGAATCTGTGCAGAACCTTATTCGTGTGAGGTTTGTTTCGGCATTTTACAGAGAGCAAAAGTCATAAGGTTACAAGAGACGATTCAAACGTTTTAAGTTGTAACTGGCCGTTCTAGAGATTACTCCAAGCACTACTTGTTTAGAACGGTATTCAAAACCACGGTACTTAAATTAAATAAGTAACGAGTGCCGAAAATGCAAAAACCTATATTGAAAGTGAGTTCCTCAATTTATTGACAAATAATAACGCATAAAGAACTCCGTCACCGAGGCAAGCAAAGTCTAAAGCAAAAGTGATGACGACTTGGAGCTGAAACAAGGGATTTGACAACGCGATGGAGCAGGTCATTGGTCACTTCGCGGCCACCTTCTTGTGCCAGGCAACAAGCAACTTGGACATATCACGTACCTACGATTAAGACAAGACGATTTAAAAGAAAAAAAAATTTATACATGCCACTTGTTTTGTAGGACAGACATATTAAATAATCATCATGAGACGATAGATCCCACAAAACCTACCCGTCCTGATCAAATGCGGAAAAAAGCCCATAAATGAAGAGGTCAAACGGCATCAGCCATTTCGCAAGGAATATCGAGCAAGGAGAATCATGGCAGTTTTCTTGGTGCAAGACAGTGCACTGATTGGACCATTTTATTGTGAGAAATACGCGTAAAAGATGAACGAGGTCGAGAACTAACCGTGTTTGCGTATGTCTCGAGGACCTGATTGCTTTGCTCTATAAAATCAGCAGTTTGCTTCTCTTGTTCGGCGTGTTTTTGCTGCAGAGCGGAGAATTTGGCCTTCAGGCCTGACAAATCTGAAATGAAGGTTTGTAAGGTCAATCGACGAAAGCCTCGAAAATTGTATCACTCGGAGATCATGGCAAAGCTGAACTCGGGCTATAAAAAATGCGAATCTGCCTAAGAAAAATTAGAAAAGTGTCTGCCGGGAACCACATCCTTCATCAACTCCATGGTTTCACATTGACGAAGTCACAATTCACGAGATAACGAAAACGCTCTGAGTTAGACATGGTTTTTTAATAACAACAAAGGTGGAGGAATAAATGACGGCAGCTGGTAGGCTCAATGAGCAGGAAACAAGTGCATTGTGTCGAATATCATGGATGCTGGAGCGTGTTCCCATCCAAACGAAATCAAGTAGAAAACCACCATAGTTTGCTTTCAGGCCACGTAAAAGGCCAGACATTAGCTTACATCGGCATAATGAATATTTTACTCATCTTAAAGACTTCACAATAAAGAAGGGGGTTGTTCTATCAAAGTACGCCTCAGTTGGACTAGGAATTAGAGTAAAAAGGAGCACCGAGGTAGTCATTACAAAATCTGCCATTTGAATCCAGGTGTAAATTTAAATATGTTGGAAAATACGGAATAAATGAACTAAAGAAAAATTAGTAGAATTATCGCTTTTGTGTCAATAATGATGCAATCTTGATTCAACATAGATTGTGGGTTTGAAGTTCGAGGTTAATTTAAGAGCGCTCGCTAAAAGTATTGTTGAATATACCAAAAATATGAACGAACCCGAATAGGCGGGATGATTGAGGACATTCTTTAACGACTGAAGGTCTTCCAACGCCTTGGCTGTCCGAAGAATCTCGGCCTCATCTAACAGAGAAGATACCATACATGGACATTGCACTCCAGCACACACTTAGATGCTACCAATTTTATTGAATGAACCTTTTGCAATCACTGAACAGTTATTAACCCAAAAGCTACGATACTTTACCAAAAGACGCACAATTTTGTGATGTAGTTGCTTTTCGAGAATGGTACCAATTATCTTGATTTTTTATGCAATCAAAATGCCAATGGTTTCGTAGAAGTGACGAAGAACACATAAAGGCAATTGGGAGTGACAACATGGAGTTGCGAAGACGTCTCGCGCCATCTTAGGGTTTTGAGATCGCAGGTACCAATAACAGCGATACAGCGCTAAGCCTGTGGTACTTTGCGCTAAGAGAAAGGAGGTTATGCATTATCGTTAGCATTGAATTCACAAGATGGCCTCTTCCACGACAACAACAATCTCCACTTGTTACAAAATTACCAATAGGTAATTAGATTGGTAAAGGATATCATGCTTAGGTAGCAAGGCACCAATACATTCGAATTAACTAGATAAACCGGATCGAAACAATCTGACCGAGTAATTGGGCGCATAATATCTCTAAGGGCAGCTAAAGCGTGGATGGTTCTCGGTGAGACGACGCCGGAGTCACCAAACCGGAGCCAGGCGATCTATATTGACAAGACTCGACCAAGAGGGAGAACAAGGTCTGTTCAACCGATTTACTACTACAGTAAGAGCGTGGTTGTTAGGTTTGTGTCCATAGAGTGCTAGGCGCCAGCTTATATGAGCAAGCTTGCATCGCTCCCTGGAGTTACATTGCAACGTGAGGTGCACACAAGATGGTCGGTTGAATCCGTGCTCGCTCACACCTGTTAACAGTGATCGCCATGACTATACTTTTCTTAACTGATAAGCAACATTAGTCATCGTGGCAAGACGACCAATTCCCTATCTCGAATGCATACGCTCTATTTACTGTCCATTATGATAAGTAAATCGGCACTTTCCAGTGTCTAAACTCTACAGAGAAGTTCAAAAGGGTTATGTACAGCCAATGCACAACAGCAAGATTAGTAGTGAATAGTGTTTAACCACAGATACCAAACACATGCAGAAAAATGAACTTTCGTGGCAACGTACATTTATGCAAGGTTATTTTGAGTCCCTGCGAGACAGAGCAGGTTAATTTTTACAAATATTCACACACGAATTTTCTACCAATAAGTTCACCACTTATTTGCTATTGCCACAGCTGGTCTTTGATATTAGCACAAACTAAGCACTTAGACCGTTGCAACAACCTTTCAATAGCGATTATAGAGCACCAAATTAACGGTCATTCGCTTTATTGCAATTTTACTGCCCATGGTTCGACTGCCCCTTGAGGTGACTCCATCCAATGTTACCACGTGATGCAAAGAAGCGGTTGGCCTGCAGTATTACGCACTCACCTATTCGAGATCGCTGAAGCTGATGCAAGGCAATGACGCTTTCTGAGTGGTGCAAAATCGCTTCTTATGCATTTCAACCCGATCGGTTATGGATTTTTGACTGGTTTACAAAAGGTAATTGCCTTATGCTGGTTAGCTGCCGTCGTTGGCCAATCCTTACACAAAACAGCCTCGCCTTCGAAATACGTCATGCTGCCTACTCCTGCATCCCTGCTGTTTTCAAGCAACGGGCCAGATATTTGAAAACACAAGATCTTTGATAGGCATTTACTTCCCATCGATCTGTGGTTGATTCTTGTTTTATGCTACATTTAAGTTCCTCGGTGGTCAAGAATGCGTAGTAAAACTAAAATTCTTAGCCTTGTGGACCAACACGTGCTAGTGTTATCCTAGGATTCCTGGTCGACCTCCTCGAATGTATGCACCCCCCTTGACCATCGATTCCACTAAACGTTTCCTGCCAACGTCAACAGCCGCCATTATGGAACCACATACGTATAAAAAGAACTCCAATTATAAGAAACCAATGTGACCATGTGAGAGACGATAGGGATAACTCACGCGACAGAATGACCTTAATTTTGGCTGCATTGGCCAGTGCTTGATCGTCTAGAAAATTTGGATCCATGTATTTGCGTAGTTCACTTGCTAAAGTAGGAACGAATTGGATTAACACTAGAGACAAATCATGCTCATTGGAGCTGAGTAGTAGTCACAATTTACTATACTTTGATGCTTGTTCTAGGGCAAATAAGAACAAAGAATGCTCCATGAATAAGTTACGACTTTGAAAATTCCAGATATTATATTTGCAAAAAATCTAATACATTATTCGACATGCAGGCAGAACAGGGATTGACAAAAAAACCGGAAGATGCTGAGACACTTTCAGCGATTCTGCTGGTGACAGACAAAGTAACAGACATAACTGGTGTTAATTAACAAGGCGCTATTATAATGGTTTATTGGTGAAAGTGAGACATGAGAAGCTTAGTACTATTGTAGGTGAAAATGGGGGGTTGAAGCAAACCCAGCTTGTCCTACACGGATAAAAGAGATGGAACTACTGTAATAGATGCACAAAGAGCGAATTCTCACAAATACTACTCTAGACTTGGGAGAGCTAAGCATTACTTAAGTTTCTCGCGTTACCAAATTATGCACATAAATACACATTTGCTTTAGAAGCGCGACATACCTCCTTCAAGAGTTTCCTTGATCTTGGGTCGTCTCTCTGCCACCGAAACTTGCTTCTGAACCTCAGAGATTAAGTCTGAAATAGACTAGAAAACATGAATCAAGCCAAAACCTGATTGAGGTCAGATGATTAACAAATATTCTGTATATCGAAAAAAACCGAAATCACACAATCTACGACCTGAAACGTTAAGAGAGCCATTCTTCCTATAAGGGATTAATTGCTTGAGGAAGTAGCCCATTTGTTTTTGGAAAACGAAGTGCTTGCTTTGAGGGTTGGGATTCACTCGTTAATAGCGCCAAGGACCCAACCACGTAACCTCTAGTGTGAGCTCAGTTGTCGGTTCTTCAAGATATTGAAGCCCATGGAATACGTCACTTAACCGAATTAATTTCAACGCAAATTACACAAATACAGCCTCTGAATGGGCTACCTCGTAGGCAGTTATTGTCTATTCTCAGCTCTAATAACAATGCTACAAATGCTGCAACAATTCAAGGAGGTTGGTATGAACTTTCGGATTTACAGTACGATCAGTTGCGCAAAACTGAATAACAATAAAACAGTACAGTGACATTTGCAAGTACGAGACTCCCCCGAACTTGATAACTGCATTTCCTAGATTTAGATGAAAGAATCAAGCGATAAAGAAATTCATAGAAGAATTGAAAGACAAATGACAAGATAAACGAGGTTGTGGACAATAAATTGCTATGGGTTCGACTTCACAACTCTTGAACAGCTTACATGATCTGGTGATTTTTTAGGAGGCACCCTCGAAACCCCGAGAACCAGACCTTCCAAAAGAGATATTCGGCTTTCCAGAAGCTCAAGATTCATTCTGCTCAAAGGACACAAAATCTTACCACAGGCAACTACAAAGTACTTTGAGGAGGCAGAGATTTTGGAGTAGATTCTTATTTAGGAATTTCTAAGCTACATTATATGCAATGACTGTTAGGGATGATTAGCAGGCTGGGGATTGCGCAGGGCCCGTTTTTTCGATCCAAGGTCGAAGAATGAATAGAGTGAGAATGCATAGTATTCTCCGACTTTATATGAACTGGACTCAGTTTCAGCAGCAGAGGCATGAAAGGAATTCGTAACCAGAGAGGGTTTAGAACCTGGTGGTTGTATCGAAGATTTTACTTCGGACGAAGCTACAGACTTCTCCAGCGGTTTACCAATTTTTGCTGCCGAATCCCGTGGGGCTACTGTGCTACCTATGAGAATTTCAAATAAGATGGAAAAATATCGACGTGCCTGGTGATCCAGGCTTAACGCCAGTGGCGAGGGCACGCACCGATTGCAAAAACACTGAGGAGGTCCGCAACATCTCTACAATAAGATGATTTGGGTAACCTTTCACGCTTACAATTCGAAAAAGAAACTGTAAACGAATTTTGTACTTAAATCTTTATTAGACAATTTGTACAAATACATGACGAGGTAAAATAATACGATTGTATTATTCGGTTTTGTTCTGTAACTATCAACATCAGCACAGAGGTAAGTAGAATACGACGTCCGTAACACAATGCCTGGGTATTAGGAAAGCACAGTGGCCTTATTGCCTGGCGAATTCATTGACGTACCACCTAGCCTTCTGCCTGAAAGCTTCGGGGTCACGGCTGTACTGTTCTGCCGCGTTTGTATTTAGTGCATCGCTAAAATCACAAAGATCAGAAAACAAGGACTCAATTCCCCATATCATCTCATATAACTTCCTCGTAGGGGCCCAGCCAGATGAGTCCAATGAGCTAGGTCTAAGAAGACTAAGGCAGACTCTCCCCTCCTCGTCAATATTAGGATGCCATATTTTTGTAGTGCATTTCACAATGGGAGGAACATGATTGTAACCTTCAGGCACTGTGACACTGAAGTGAAAACGACCCTTAGCCCAGAATCCGTCTTTCGGTGAGACAATGAGTTCAAATTCGTGAAGTTTATTAGGGTCCGGATATCGAAGCTCACATTGTTGGGTTAGATTGGCTTTTAATTCTGGCAACTCCTGCGTTAGGAGTTTGTCACGAATGGAGGCATTCCTTATGGAAGCAGAGGAAGCAGAATCAGGTTCATTAGATACCTGGCCTTGTTGTCTTTTACGAATTTTATCCGCCAAGCTAATCATGGAAATTGAAACCACCGGTATTTGAAATACAGAAAAACAGAACCAACTAATTTGACACGAATCTTTGAACTATTATACATTGTTGTAATCAAGTCTGCTTATTTGTAATTAGTTTAAGAGTTTTATTTAGAGTTAAAAAGTGCATGGGTTTAAGAATCGGGTATTGAGCTGCAGCTCTTAGTTGATTTTAAAATTGACATAAAAACTTGAAAGCTTTTTAAATAACCCATGTTGTCACATTGTTTTTTAAAATCACTAAGTGGTTTAAAAAATGGATGACTGTGTACAATTCAAATTGACTAAGGTTTAGCGTCTAGCATCCCACATTTAATTGTACGTTTAATGGTCACCCTGATATACCTTTAGTTCCTGGAATTTTTCCTGTCTTAAATTACAGGTCCTTTTGTCAAAGCAGAGGGTCCAAAGTAGGCCAAATTTAAAGGCAAGCTAATCGTAGGTCTTAGGTTAAATTGACACCTGGTATCAAGACAATTCGTGAAAAATGTAAAATTTTAATAAAGAAAAATGATTTTTTTCCTTAGTTAAGAGATAGTAGTGAATTATCAGATAGTGTAAAGTAGATGAGTTGATAAAAAGATTTTTAATTAGAGGTGCTCTAAACTAATGCTATGACTATGACGTATGAACACATATCCATTATAACCTTCGAAATTTGATGATTTTCTTCGAGGCGAAAAAAAAGACAGACGTGCTGTTACAGTTTAATTATGAATTAATTTATAACTTGATTGAAAATATGTTTGCGATTCAGGGATTTACTGCCATAGTTGTTTGTACATGTACCTGAATTGTTATTTCTCGAGGCTTGTAAAATTTGTAATAAATTAAAAATGTATTGGGTTTATCGTTTATGTCACTATGATTTTTCTGGTTCGCAAGCTGATTTTTAACCTCTCACCAGAATCACCTCTCAGATTTATGAAAATATGAATGCATATTTACATTTTCGTATACAGTTTAGGAAAGGTCTCAAATGAGCGTGTTCATTTTCCATTTGAATGCAGCATGACATTTGCGAGTCAACAATTTTGTCCTATGTGTGTTCGAAAGATATGAGCATTCATATGAGTTTATTTTTAAGGTAAATTTATTTTTATACTATTTTTAGGTAAACTTTGTACAAACTCACGTTTAAAGACATTCCCCTTCTTTTGTGTTGCAATATATCTTACCTTTAAACGAACAGAGATCTTGTGTCCTACCACTTAAAATAAGTACTTCTAAGGTGCAATAATTTGGAATTCGTGGTGTTACCAATACCATGGAACTTGTGATACTAAAAATTAATTCTTATAAAATTCTATCATTGTAAAACTGCCATAATTCTAGCATTGTAAATTAAACTCGCCAAACGGGAAACGAAGCTTTGCAACAGCGACCGTTTTATTTTCGAGAATCCTGCAATCTTACCATTCCCCCAGTACTGAAATAAGCAGGATTAATGCGATGAAAATTTGGAGTAATTATTAATGAACACACCGTAGTTGTATTCAAAGTACGCATTAAAAGCCTATTGCTTCTAAAATTTTGTCAAAATAATTAGTTGACCATTGCTAAATTTAAGGTTAGGTCAGTTTTTTTATATGCTTTTTAATTAGCTATGTTTTATACAAGTAATACTGGCATGCTTTTTTCTTTTAATTCATCTGACCTGTCAGGGATTATAAATCTCTGATATTCCGAGAGTGAACAGAGATGGTCCAGTTGTTATCTTAGTCTCTGTTCAGGAACACTTCGGATGAGCATTGTCGTAAACAAAGAATTGATTTTTTTGTTGTCATTATAAGAAATTGCAGTTTAATCATGCTACTTAATTTTTTAAAAAATGACTGGTTTGTGTTTGTTTGTATACTCTAGTTTGCGCGCTGCGTACGTTTCTTTTGCACGTTCTGAAGGATGGCCAAGAGTAAGAACCACAGTACACATCATCAGAGTAAGTTATACGTGTAGGTTAGTGCATTATGTAGATCGGAAGAATCACCGAAATGGAATTCACAGACCACGCAAGCAACGTTTTCCTTCTCTGAAGGGGGTAAGTTGGTAGCATATGTCATCCACCTCGGTAGGTTGATCCGAAGTTCTTGAGAAATATGCGTTTCGCTAAGAAAAAGAACAAAAGGGTTCCGCGAGCTCCAAAGGCCACAACCTCCCCAACTCCTCAAAAGACTTCAGCAACCGTGGAGACTCCAAAGGCTTAATATGAAATAAATTTTACCGGGTGAATCCACTTTCCCAAGATTTTTCAACCGGGCTTTGAGAATTGCAATAATTTCGTGTTGATCCATAAATCCTAGACAATTTTTAGGTTAGTTGTTCGCCGTTTGTCTTTGCTTTAGTCCGCATGTATTACGATTGAGGCTAATTTGCAAAAGATGTGGCTAACAGAGTTGATCTAAGATGTCTTCGTTTGATGCTGTCGTGCTTCCTTCAGCATGACTGAAGTCACTCGAATTTAGTCTGCCACATGTAAGGGTGTGAGTTGCCTTTTGATCCCTAGGGCCCGTTCCAAGTCGTATATCAGTGGGTCACGTAGAAACACGTCCAACTGATATTTCCTGAGAATACGCTCGCCAGCAGCGCCCTGCAGTCGTTACGTAGTGGTAGGGACTAGTTAGCACGTTGGTTTAATGACACTGGGGTGCGTGATAGTTTATATTCTTGCTTTTAAGTATCCATTCACTGGTGGTTGATTTTGGTCAACTTGCTAGCTGTAGCAGGTGTAGGAATAACTCAAATGGTGGCTCTTAGAAGACGCGAAGAGTAATTTTTTTACAAAAACAATCAGGGTGGCGAATAGGTCTGTAGTATTTAAAGTGGGGTGCACCTCGGAGTTGGCAAATATTTCCAGCGTTTGCATCTGGTGAACTTGTTACAGTAGTGAAGTTGGTGTGGCTGCCATGCTGTTGTGATTGCTTGCAAGTTCAGTTTTCGTTCTGGCCGTTGAGGGAATCTGCTTCATGTTAACGCTTTCAGGATCGTAGTTTCAGACCTTTTGACTCAGTCACGTAAAGGTTCACGCAACAATGCTCATTATTTTCTTTCGTTAGTTTCTAAGGAATCGGACCAGTGTACGTTCGATCTGATATTCTGCTAAACAAGGACCAAGTTGGCCCAAAGTTAAACATTTTGCCAATGCTTACGATTTCATAGCTCGCTTTTGGTTGACAAGACTCCAAATTGCCTATACATTATGAAAGCTATTCTGACAAAGTGCACCCTGTGTGTATTTTTAATGCGAAAGAATACCTGCCAACTGCACTTTTGCTCCGCAATTTGATTACCTGGCTAGTTCTCAGTTGGTCTTTGCTCCAGTTTAAGCAATTGTAGTGCAGCTTATGAGAATCTTCGTTAGTTTAGACCGATGACATCGAATAGCTGAAAGTTTTGCCACGTAAATTGGGGGGTACTGTCAATTAAAAACGTTGAAACTTAACATTGGCTTTAATGGCCTTTAGGTTTTTCTTGACAGCTAAGTGTGAGCTGGCTATACGCAATTTAACTTCCATTCTTACGGTATTCACAGTAGCGAAATAAATTGAGTCTTCTATTAGTTTTGGCGCGCTTATCTCCGGGATGAGCTCATAACCTTAACGATTTGAACTCATTGTTCGTCTATGAAACCCGAAGCCAATCAGTAATTATTAAAGTAATCTGAAAAAGACGCCAGATATTTGTCGCATACCAAAACCTGTGCGTTATACTTAAATGCTTGATTTGAATAAGAAAGCCATCATGCGCGTCAATGTTAAGGGAATTTTAAATTTATCCACATTTTACGTCTTGTTAGCGGAAAATAGACACATGTGCGCCAAAAACCCATTTTAAAATAAACATATTTCTTCACACATAACTCTCATAAGGTGGCTAAAATGTCTACAACGAAATGGCTAGTGGAATTGAGTTGTGTTGTTGTGAAAACCTTGGCCCTGATTCCGGAGAGTCTGACATCCATTGTTGTCGCAGAATCGAGTTACCGAAGATATCTGCATGGCACAGTCACTCGCTGGCAGGAAAACGCCATTCAACATCCAACAAATTACTGAACAAACTCCCCATAAATATGAATCTTCTGAAACATCATTGCTTCGCCATCGTTCATTGCTGCTTACTTTAACGTAAACTCAAGAAAAAAATGATTAAAGGAATTATATCAGTAATGAAGCGTTTCTTGTCTCGAGAAACGCCGTTTTCTCTGCCAATCAAATTAATTGTTCATCAGCGGTACCGTGTGCTGATTTGCGGATATACGTTGCTGGCCCAAGTCTACATTGTTTGCGCTTCGCAAATTATCTACCGCAGCTACGACGAGATGCCTGGAAACTGTACAAAAATTATACCACAACGGTAAAGTAATCAATAGTATGATTAGTTTGCCAAAAATTAACATAACCTTAACCCCTAGTTTTATGCGGATTAAAGAACAAATTGTAAGATATTCTAACTTTCACTTTTAAAAAATCTTGTTGCCCAAAATTTTACTTTACCCACGATATTAAGTCAGGTACCAATGTAAACATTACAGTCACTGACTCGTCTTCAAATTAACTCACTATTTACTATTTAACCAGGATCGGTCAGCGTCTGGTTGCACATTCAAAAAAGGTAAACTTTATTAAATTTCAGACAACTCATTAAAACTACTTTAAATAAAATTCAGTAATACTTAATGACAGCTGAAGGCGAGTTGTGAATAACTTGTAACCTTCCCCACACAAGTGTGCTTTTTTAGTGTGTTCATGGTGTGCAAATGCTGAAATCATAAAGGTTGCGGCATAGCTACTGTCAATCATATACGAAGAAAGAAAACACCTGTCGAAATTTTGTGCCAAAATGGCAAAGAAAAGTAAATATTCATGGGAAGATGCTTCACGGCACAAGAAATAATAGTATATAAATTTTCTGTAATTTATCTATTGAGAATACGACTGTAAATATTTCGATTTTGCTTCTTCTCTGCACATTAACACACCTTCAAAAAAGAGTTTAAAAACTAAAAACATCAGGACGATAAAAATCGTATATTATGTAGATTGCCCAAAGACTGTTCCTGACACTTCTGCATCTGAATTTGTGCAGTATCCCTAATTTTACTTTTCGATATTAGACAACAACAGATATTAGCAAATTAATGAGGTTCTATCCAAGAAGACGCAAAATACTCGAACTGTATGAAGGTGCACATATTTAGAAATCTGAGCTTTGACGTAAGAGGTTCTAGCGTCGCAGAGTAAACAGCAATTTCGTGCTTAATACAAGCACCTAGGTGGGTTCCTTTATTCATAACAAAATAGTGCATAATTTCACGCATAATATTCACTAGTATTTGTACATAGTACGTTGATAGCAATTTGGAGTCACTCCAGCATCACAAATGCTTTCAAATGTCTGGCCCGTGGCAAGAAAACAGCAGGGATGCAGGGGTAGGTAGCATGACGTATTTCGAAGCGAGGTTGTTTTGTGTAAGGATTGGCCAACGACGGCAGCTAACCAGCATAAGGCAATTAACTTTTGTTAACCAATCAAAAAATGCATAACCGATCGGGTTGAAATGCATGAGAAGCGATTTTGCACCACTCAGAAAGCGTCATTGCCTTGCATCAGCTTCAACGATCTCGAATAGGTGAGTGCGTAATACTGCAGGCCAACCGCTTCTTTGCATCACGTGGTAACATTGGATGGAGTCACCT
>UXSR01000910.1:0-14592 GCA_900604375.1 Mesocestoides corti
GTAAAAGGCGCCTGTCGCGTGGCACTGGCTTCTGATTGGTCAATAAAGCCTGTTCTGTTGTACCGCTCTTTTTTCCTATTAGGGCTCGGGTATTCTACAACAGATTCTTTAGAGGCGCAGACATATTAAACCACACTGGCTTCAGCCAATCCTCTGTCAGTCTACGTTCCAACGGCATGAGAGGAAGATACGCAGCCAACAAGAAAAAAACACGAATGAGTAGCAGTATACCATAAGCGTCATAGTCGGTGTGGTGGACTCGGATGGACGGGGCCTGAAACTTGGTTCTGGTGTCTGATCGGTCAATAAAGCCCGCTCTGTTGCACTAGTGGGGCGAAGGTTTCAGAGAGCAGACATACTGGACCATGCTGGCCTCAGATAATCGTCTGTCTCTTGGCGTTCCAATGGCAAGCGAGGAAGATAGGCAGCCAACCAGAAAAAGACATGAATGAGGAGCAGTATATAGTGAGCGGCGTAGCCAGCGTTGTGGACACGGATGGGAGGTGCATGATGAGTAGTTCTGGTTTGTGATTAATCAGAAATGCCTGCTTTGTTGCACTGGTTTTCTTTATACTAGAGGTCGGGAATTCTACACCGTGTCGAACAAGGTAAGAGGGTTGACATGTTGGATATTTTTGATCTTAGCCAATCGTTTGTCTTTGATCGTTTAAATTTGGCTTCGACATAAATAAGCAGCCAAAAAGGAATGGAAATGAGGATTCCCAAATAGGGCAGCAAAGGCGAAAAATCGGCTGTTGTGGACATTACCTGGCAGACGATTTTGTCTATTGTTGGTAAATGAAGCCTAATCTGTTTTTCTGTCGTCTTCAGAGCCAAAGTTGACGAGCAGCAGCCAACCAAAGATAAAGATAGATGAGAATCAATATGCTTCGAGTGTCGCGGTCAATATTGAGTAAGCGATTTTACTGATCTTGATGTAGGTTTCTTCCTTACTGGATATCGATGAAGCTTGATCTGTTATATTTGGGGTGTCCAAAGAAAGATTCGGGTATTCTCAGTTGGAAAAAATTAACGAAGTTATATTGTTGCTTGCACGTAGATATGTCGATCCACCGTTATAACTGACACGTAGCCAGAAGAACGGAACTTGTTAAAATGTGACGGCCCAAAGATTCTGTCCTGTGTTATTCTATTATAAACTGTCAGTTACATCATTTACCCCCCTCATAAAATTAGACAATTCAGACGTGCTACAAATGGTAATATTACTAAGTCTATAAGCACATACGGATTCAAAACGTTGTAAGCTGTCTATTTCTTGATCCAGCATTACACAAAGGCAATAAAATTAACTTCAGTACAAAGGTTTCTGCTATTCACCCTAAACTGCTGTCAAAAATCCCAATAATTACAAAGCAACACGTTTAAATAAAAAACGGAGTCATAATTTTTACTATAACTCACCGACAACTAAATAAAGTCATGCAAATGTGCAACGTGCAAGTCATATGTGTAAGTGAATTGGAATTACTCATTGTCATTTTTCTTGCAACAAAACCCTATATGAAGTGTTACAACACATTTGGATCAGTTCAGTTCAAAAATATCGCTGAATCCTCGGGCAAATTTACTGGACATTATCAATTTCGGTGTGTGTTTAGTTTTTTAATGAAATATTAATGCGTATTGTAATGGAATAATCATAAAAATGCCTTACTGTTCTTTTAGATAAAATATTCTTGAATGTGCGATGTGCGATATTTGACGAAAATGGTGCGTAGTAACTTTAATTTAATTTGATTTAGGAATGGTTTTTACGTGACAGTAAAACCAGTAAACTTGAATTATAATTTTTTTGCTTTTGGAGTAACTTTTAATGAGATACCCTACCTTTATCGAAGATCTGTATAGGCTCAGCCCTTTTTTTATGCTACGCAGTCCTAGCCTCCTTGTTCACTTTTCGTTGGCGCGATGACAATGGCAGTCGATCAAGCCACTGTAGATCAGTCGAGGGAACGGGCGCTCGCTGATTATCGGCGTAAGTTAATGGAGCACAGGGAAATTGAGGCCAGGTTGAAAGAAGGTAAGCAATTGTGTTGATTTGCATCAGCTTGGCTTACGTATGACACCATTAAATTCACGATCGCTGATTTCGTATGCTTTGCTACGTTTTGTGGCGTAAACATTTTAAAGTGTTGCCTAAATTGTTTTCCCTTATGAACGTGCTTGTGGTATCCCAAACGGTCAGAGATTGTATATCTTAAATCCTATGCTTAGTCATCGTTTTCACCTTGTTGACTAAGCACTTTTCTCGTAAACATGTAAGAGCGTGGTTTGGATTGATTTTAACATTTTAACCTGAATCGAGTCTTGCTAAACTTGTTAAGTTCAACCTTTATCAGGACTCAAGAAGTTTTTATGTCAACTTAAGCTCATTTTAGATCCTTACCCTTTTATCCCATAAGACGGAATGGTTATGTACTCACACTGGGCTCACCAAATTTATAGAAATAAATTTGATTCTTCGTCTTTCGCTATATACAGAATTGTCTATTTAACGCCATCTCTTTATGCCCTCTAGCCCGCGAAAAATCGAAAGCCGTAGATAAAGAATACGAAAAAGCTGAGAACGATCTCAAGGCTCTGCAAAGTGTCGGTCAAGTGGTGGGAGACGTTCTGAAGCAGCTTACTGAGGATCATTGTGAGTTATTTGTGGAAGTGGTAGCTTTTCACTCAAACTAGCGCTCTATAATTCTCTAGCCTCTTCATTGCCGTCTTTCTATCGAGTCGCGTGTTTAAATTTATTGATGTACTTTGAATTGGTTTTCACAATTCCAAGCTAATGACCAGCTATCACAAAAAACACCACTATTTTTTATGTTTTAAGTCATCGTAAAGGCGAGCAATGGTCCTCGTTACGTGGTTGGTTGTCGACGGAATCTGCCAAAGAATAAGTTGAAGGCCGGCACCCGTGTTGCGCTTGACATGACAACACTTACCATAATGCGGCAATTGCCTCGTGAAGTTGACCCTCTCGTTTACAATATGTCTGTCGAAGATCCAGGTTCCGTTTCTTACGCCTCTGTTGGTGGTCTTGCTGAGCAAATTCGTGAGCTCCGTGAGGTCATTGAACTGCCTTTGCTAAACCCCGAACTCTTCCAGCGCGTCGGAATCACTCCGCCAAAGGGCTGTCTCTTATACGGACCTCCAGGTACTGGAAAAACGCTCCTTGCACGTGCCGTCGCTTCACAGCTGGACGCCAATTTTCTTAAAGTCGTATCCAGTGGCATTGTTGATAAGTATATTGGGGAGTCTGCTCGTCTTATCCGTGAGATGTTTAGCTACGCTCGAGATCACCAACCGTGTATCATTTTCATGGACGAGATTGACGCAATTGGTGGTCGTCGTTTTACGGAGGGCACTAGTGCTGATAGAGAAATTCAGCGTACTCTCATGGAACTCCTTAACCAAATGGATGGTTTTGATGCCCTTGGCCAGGTAGGCCATTTCGTTAGCAGGTGTTTTATGGTCGTCGTTTTACTGTGTTTCAATAATGGTTAATTTGAATTGCACTGAAAGGTGAAAATGATTATGGCTACTAACCGCCCAGACACATTGGATCCCGCTCTTCTTCGTCCAGGTCGACTTGATAGGAAAATAGGTATGCTGTGTTCCAGTAGTTGCATGCTTCCTTAATGAGACTTGATGAGTGTTTTATTGAAGTAACGATCATCGTGGAACTTAATTGTTTTCGTAGTGAAAATCTGCATTTGCTTGCCACTTCAGCGATAATGGTACTATTAAACACATTCTGGGGTTCTTGTGTTTGGTTGTTCTGTCACTATCAAAATCATTGGTGGAATATGTCGACTTCTACACGCAACTTATGTTTATGTAAAAACTACCTTTAGCTGGGACCCCCAGGGTCGAATATTGCTCCACGGAGATAGCGCATTTTAGTATAGTAGGTTTCATTTATTTGGTTATAGTATCCGGTGCAAATATTAGCGCTTAACGTCTCTTTTAGAAATTCCCCTTCCTAATGAACAGGCTCGAATGGATGTTTTGAAAATCCACGCTGCCCCGATCGCTAAGCATGGTGAAATAGGTAATTGACACTTTCTTTTTTTTTTACTTATCTTCCATGAATTACCGTTATATCTCATGCAGACTGGGAAGCAATCGTCAAGCTTTCCGATGGATTCAACGGAGCCGATTTAAGAAATGTTTGTACTGAAGCAGGTTAGAATCTTTTATTTACTCTTTTCCGTTCTCTGCATACGACGTTACCGTTTTTTTTACTATTAAAAGGCATGTACGCAATCCGCGCTGAGCGCGACTACACTATCGAGGAGGACTTTATGAAAGCAGTTCGAAAGCTGGCTGATGCAAAAAAGCTGGAAACAAAACTGGATTACAAGCCTGTGTAACTTGACAGGCCCTGTACTTTTTCTCTTCCGTATACCACAAAATTTTCCCATAAGAGTGTGTTTTTCTTTAAGTTGGTGCTTTCGCTGTTATCCAAAATGCGGTAAAATATCCCGTTGTCTAGCAATCGTTGAATTTGTGAGTGAGCTCGTTTTTTTTTAAATTTGTGCTACTTAGAATGCAAAGTAACCAAGCCTATGACACTGTAACTCTTTATTGGCTTCTCCCAAATAAATGGCTTTTCAGTCTATAGGTAAAATAAAAATATTAATTTATTCGCGTGCTGTGTGGGACTGTTAACATGCATTGGCGTGGTAAAGGCATCCATAAAGCAAAGGTAGACTGACAACAGACATATCGTTCGCCCACTATTTCTACGAAAGTCAAAGTGATGTTCGTCTTTTCGAAATCGAAATTTTGGAGGACATTGTCCTCAATTACCCTACAACACCTGATTTACGGTAAGTTACATTATGTAGTCACTATGGGGAGAGGACAGTTGAACTTTTACGTGTCAATGAAGCTCCAGCTCTTGTAGGGATTCATGATACCCTTGGGGTCCCATGCCTTTTTGATAGACAACTGAAGATCACGGCTCGGGAATCCCTGGAATCTATGCTCATCCCAGTCTGGCTGGTGAGTCCACTGCGTAATTTGTTCATCACTGATCTTCGATAAAGAGAGCAGGCGACTGAATGGGGATGTTTTTCTCATTCTCAGCCAATTGTAGAGAGCCATTTTGAGCCTCGTCACACAGGCTGGCGTTTGGTGCACTCCCAAAAGAGATGCTCGGGCCCTAAATAGTACAACAAAACACTTTTCACTTTCGAAAGTTCTGGCCTAAAACCTGCTTTGGGTTTCGCACTATTAGAATACAAGGCGGCTGAGTTGTTGAGATTTAAATATCGAAGGACTTTGGATAAGGTTATGGTCATGCTTACAAGTCGCAAGTTCCGGGTTCGACGGTGGCTACGACGTGGATGCTTCCTGAAAAAGGAGTAAACCGTACATTTAGTGTCAAGAGGCCTTAATTTACTGAATTTCGTTCTCTCTTGTGGCCATTAGGCCAACAAGCTCCTATAACCGCATTAATGGCTGTCGGCTCTGTTTATGTTCAGCATAAGTCCTTTTCGAGATTTTTTGCGCTTCCCTAGGAGTTTGTCTGCTTAAGTGCACTGTCATTCGCCTGATTGAATGAAATAATCTACACGGAATGTGATTTAGTTATAATCACGGAGTCACCGCTGTAACACCTGTAAGCCATGGGAAGAAAACAACTTAACAAAGTTTGCTCCTTTCTTAAATAAGTAGATTGCAATTTTACTGAAGGGGAATTTTTGTATACAGCACAAATTTACCACCGGATTAGCGTTCACGGCCAGACGTGAACTTGCAGGAGGGTGCAAACGTGGGAAAGTGGTAAAAATGCTTGTTGAATTTATTGTCCGATTAAAAGCGTTAATAAGTTTAAATGATTAATGTGAAACGATTATTTATCAGCATCGGGAGTGGTGGTGTTCTAAAGAGGATTTTCAGAAGCTTTTGGATTACCATTGAGAGGAATCGACTACTTTACTGTGGCATTTACACTCGCACGTTTTTCGAGACTGGATGCCCAAGTGCCCTCATACCCGTAGGCAATTGTCCAAAGACGAATAGGTCTTTAATGCGCGCTGCGTTTGCAGGTCCATCGGGGACCCTCTGGACTTTCCCGTCCCCTGACGCCAGTGTCCGGTCACTAGCGGACACTGATTCAAGCAAATGCACAAGTTCTGGCAGCTGTTCTGGAGTGATTGTGAGGTCGAATTTGAAGACGGTTCCTGTTGCCTTGCATGCGGTTATAACGGATCTTCTTGGTCCCCACAGCTTCTATTAAACAGATGAAAAAAGTTGTTTTTCAAAGTGCAGCCGTGCCCAGAACACAGGCCTTAGGTTGAACTGCAAACTAAGGTAAATATACTACCAACCTATTCTTATGTTAATTTGCTTTTCGAGAACAAAATGTCCAAATAAAACTTAGCCGGAATTATTGTACAAAAACCAGGACTCAATGTCTTCGAGTTTTGCCCTCCATTTGAATGGTGGACGTCGATCGTAGGTGCGTTAGTTGTATTGTAGCGTGTTAGTTAACAGAGAAGTGACATATGTTAGGTAGTGAAGCGCAAGTTAGACTTGCAGTTGTGTTTGATCTTTCGACAGACTGACCTCACGTAGTATTCTAATGCACGTAATATGCCCAAAAAACAATCCAATCTATAAATAACAATGTATGATGAGATATCGCATCCTTATAGAAGGTTTAAAAATATCAATTAGATACTCGAACGATTCCGTTATTAGCAGGTTTTTCAATCAGGGCAGCTAAATTTACTCTGGCTTGATCGCTAATCTATCATTGGGCCCTTGAATATTGAAATGTGGTGAATATCAAATGCGCTTACTTCTGACTCCTGTTTGTCCTGCGAGGACATCCCGTAACAGCAAAGTCCGAGATTGCGAACCTTATCGATAAAGCTAGTCATCACGTTTGAGGATTGTTTATTTGATGCTGATGATGATACTTCCATGAAAATGGCATGAAATTTTTTTCTCCGGACCGTCCCATAATGATTAAAAGGAATTGGTAACTTCATATATAGCTCCCGTTCTGCAACACCAAGTGCTCCCTGATCTGCACAAATTAAATAAAATGAATCCATTGGCTAGGATGTGGTTGGGGGCCAGTGAGAGGGTCGGAGCGGTTATTTACAACTGTTTACATTTTTAAACTATGCTTCATTGTTTTCGTTTCCATACGAGTAGACGCAATGGGGATTTGCGATTTTCGCAGATTATGCCAGCTGGATTAATTGGAATGACCCACTCAATACCCACATACGATCCCCATATTACCCAATCTATGTATAACTGCACAACACCTATGGTTGTGTAGTTGAGCATGTAGTGCATTTTCAGGAGCGTAGAAACGCTTTGCTAATTTGAGGACACCATTTTTAATATTGATCACAAAGTTTAAAGATAATATACTGTTTTTTTTCATTTTTGTGTCAAAGAAACAATATTTCTATTGACAGGATTGTGAAAAGTCATTGAACGTACTTTTCTCGCTCAGCTACCAATTGTATTTACTAGACGTTTCTTCTCACAAACTTTCCTGGTTATCATTTTCTTTGGTTCGTACAAAAATAGCATAGATGTTAAATTGCCCCATTAAATATCTCCATTTCTATCCATGAAATATTATATTATTTAACAAAATATCATGCTAAATATGTGTGTCCGATTCGTAAGAGCATTATTTGATAAATACTCGATCTTAACTTCGAAGGCTAAACTCCTTAACTCGAATTAAAGAGCCTATTTTAAATTTCCCTCGCCATGGAAATCCCGAAAGATACCGCTGTTTTACATCAGTCTTGCTTCTCTGCACGTCTTCAACAGCGAAATTTCGTATAATTGTTTATACCAGTTTCATTTAAGGTTTCATTCATTACTTCATGCTTTAGGCCCTAAGCTAGGTGGGAGGTGAGTTGGGTTACGCCGATTTTAGAAAAAATTAATATAAATAACTAGTTTTAGATCGATCAACAATGTCGCGCTACTAAAACTCATTCATACTCAGGATATAATTTTCCATTTACTGCTCCGATGGTTTCCAATCCATGGTTTTAAAACTTACCCATATACTCGAATGCCGAAAGCGTTTCTGCAAACTCCTTGCGCGCATATCGTAGTACTTTGATCACTGAATCATAGTCATCGCAAACTAAATTTGCAAAAGGTGAAGAAAAATTTGCATTGAGTGTGCAGGGAAATAGAGGACTTGAGTACCTCTCAAGTTCGGAACAAAGCAGAATGCTCGGCCTGATTTAACCGGTTAACAATGTCTCGTATTTGGCTTAAACGCTAACCAAATGAGTAAATTTATTTTTATGCCATTATAGCAAAATTTCATACTTATACAGTGGGGAAAGGAAGGCTTTTGTAATAAAAATATCGTAATAAATTAAATTCTCCCACCACAGTTAGAATGTTCTTATAAAATTAATAAAAGTTGTGTGACAATTGATATTGATCCCTCAGGTTTTTTTATTTTTAATAAATGATTTTATGAAATATGATATTGTTCATTAGCGATTTCTTTTTGCAACCGGCCACAAAATCCCCATTTAGAACTAGTTAAAACACATAAGTAAGATAAGCGAATTATCGAAAATCTTACGTAGATTACATAAGTGTAAATACTTTCCCAAGCATTGATAAATTTATAACACTGTGGACATCAAGACAAAGCCTTATATGACCTTCAATGAGCTCAGTCGTTATTTGCGCACAGTTTCACAATTATCAAATACAACCTGTTTATCTCTTGTATGTGATCGGCAGCTACCGAAATGTCAGCGACTCCCTTACCAGTGGATTTTGACCATTTGTACTTATACAACTTAAATTTGTTTTGAATTGGCCTAAACTGATTGTCGTCAGGTTTGCAACTAATTCACAGCAGCCGACTTCCAAAATGCTTATGCCAATCACTTATTGCGTGTACCCCAGCTTAAATGGCCAAATACACCATTCAAGTAATGCCAACCCATTATTAAATTCTGTCCTTGAATTCCTTCAATATATTATTGACAATTTTGACAGAGTGCCAGTATGAACCACCAAGCATTTTTTAGAAGGTTCGTAAGATGAAATTTGAAGTTGTGACTGCCTCGACTAGGAATAAAAACCTTGTATAAATCCTAGCTGCTGTGTTCTACACAAAATTGATGTTGAAGAGGTGAAAATCCATTGCGACGCATGTGGTCATTACTATCATCTTATTTATAGGTATTTGGCGGATTAATCATAGCCCCAGTAAAGACACTAATGTCATAGGACATTCATAAATCCTGAAAAACTAACATTAAAAGTAAGTCATTGGGAATTGCCAAAACAACGCGCAATTTTCTATTTTTGAATTGTTTTTGTATGTTCAGACTTTGCTTTAAAAGGGAATTTAGAACAACACGAAGGGTTATCCATTGTAAGAATTAGTACTTAGTTATTCGACTTAGTCAGCCTGACTTGGAATAGCCATGCTGTTCAAAGATTCCCAAGTCGATGGTCGTGGGTCAACCTAAGTTGAAAACTGCTATGACTATCAAATTAGTCAAAAACTAAGACTAAAGAGGCAGGATTGAGACACAAATCTACCAAAATTTCTGTACATATGCAGCGTCGAGAAAGTTTAAAACACGATACTTGGGATATTATCAGCCACGCTTATCTGCGGTAATGCGTTCTCAAGAGTTGGGACATACTCTGACAGAATAGGAGCAAGATTAAGAATACTGCCATACACTTTTTATCATAATCAAATTCTTGTAAAATCGTCAGCAATTTAACGTTATTTTTATGCGATTCTAAGTGCTACAAACTCTCACTTCTTCTGAAACTATTGTCATCAGAGCCATGTTTGCACTCCTACTTGAAGGAAAATTAGAGAACACACACTGTGGTCTTATGATGATGCTCACTTTAATACCTCAACTTGTTAGTGAGAAGCCACTCTAAAAGTTAAAATGTCAATGTTCAAAAATTGCATTGAGTCATATTGAGCATTAGCAGAAAATATCAGTGTACGAGGTAAGCAAACACCAGAAGTTGTTTTGTCTTGTTCAAATATTTCAGATATTCAAGGTTCCATTCTGTGTTTGACCACCTTATTACCGAAGAACTGATAATATCAAACCAGACAAAATTAATTAAGCAAATATGGTCTGTAACTTCTAAAATTTTTTTGCATAAGGGATTCAGGCTAATTAAATAAGCCATAGGCCAGTTTGTTAGTCAATGAGTAAAGCAAAATGTTATTCCAATAGTCATCATCAAAAGGGAAAATAAGTGTTGAAGGAGACTTTGGGACTGGAACATCAAAAAACTGTGCCACGCCCACAAACCAACGGGATGAACGCTTCAAGCTCTCTAAGACAAGTTCCCCATTTTACGCCTCTGCATTTTAAAGACGGCCATTATATCGACAATCTACGAGTGATTACTTACCATTAGTAATTTCTTTAATTTGACCCTAGGTAAAACACAAAACTCGTGTCTTTGATAAATGAGACATTTTTCACATGATTACATTTGTACCTAACTAACCCTAAACCAGGACTAAATTGACAATTTTTAAAGTGTGTAATAAGTCAAATTCCAACCGGATGGAACATGCCTGAAAGATAAGCGTAGTCGTGGCTATTAGATGATTTTTTTAAAATGTAATTCTGGTTAAATATAAGGAATAGCTGCAGTAAGATCAAAACCGAACACTTTACCACATGTAGAAGGATCAGCGATGGATTTTGTTTTAGCAGGTCTCAATTTTCTAGTTTTGCGTTGACAATGTATCGACTAATTTTCCAGTTCTACTTAAAATTAGTTTCGATACAAGACCTGCATAAGATATCTTGAAATCGAACAGCCTGTAGGACAGTATTTCATGTTCTACAGAAACATTAACTGTGTTCATCTTTTGAGATAAGTAATAAAAATCCCATCCTATGATAGTGCAGCAAAACGAGTTATAAGACTTGTCGTGTAGGTAATTTAACCCCCTTCAAATGCTTACGATTATCAGTACAAGTAAATGGTATTTTGACAAAGTCCAACACAAGGAGAACCAGGGACAAATGTCTTCTTGAAACTAAGAGCTTCAAACGGACTTATAGAAGATTTATAGTGTAAATTATAATCGAAGTTTAGGTCTTTAAGGTCAATGTCCCAACCAAAAGGCATATATGCAGGGAACTGCTTGCCAAATATTAGGTGCCTAGAAGAATATGTCCCACGTAGACCTAACTTGGCTTTTTCATCAATTCTAAAGATAACAGGACCTAAATATTGGAACCAAGCTTATTTTGGGTGCTGAAACTAAGCATTTGAATAAATACTTTACTTCTGAATTCAAGGGCAGTGTCATACACTATAGACATGCTTTTCTGCCTACCTAATAATCCAACATTAGTAAATTTCGGCCTTGATGGGCAACGGATAGCGACTTTGGTAATGATCCCAAACATTCCCTCCGAACCTATTAAACACTGCTTCAGATCCATCCCAAACTGGTCCGCTTGAGATCCCTCCATTAGGCTTAAGACATCGCCATTTGGAAGTACCTGGTAAGTAGAAATCGGAAAAATAACACTGTGCCAATAATACTCATCCGCCACAATGGTACAGGCACTTGATTGACGGTAATGGACTACGAAGTGTTAATAAACCTCAGTACCTCGTTTGTTAAAATATGCTTCTTAGCGAAGACACCTTCTGAAAATGATCAGAAATTATTTTGGAAAATGATTGAACCGTTTTTAATATAAATGTTTGATTTTTCAAGGACAGTCCAGTGATTTCATGCAAGTGTGAAAATATGAGCTTAATCAAGTGCCTAAACAACTAGTTAAAGTTAAAATTAAACTCAAAAATGTTATCTTTATAGCATGTAATTCTAAAGAATAACTGGTGCCTAAAATATCGTAAATTGTGCTTGGGAGTCAGCATCGTCGTACTCACAAATTGATCTGCATTTTATCTAAAACACTTAATTTGAACAGTGGTGTAAAACATTAAATGGGATCCAATGAATCTGTTGATGAAGTTTTCTATGATTTTGGGGTTAATTTAAGAAAATTTAGAATGCAGTTCTCATTAAAATGATTAAATTAAGTCTTGTGTGATAC
Organism: Mesocestoides corti; assembly: GCA_900604375.1. NCBI lineage: Eukaryota > Metazoa > Platyhelminthes > Cestoda > Cyclophyllidea > Mesocestoididae > Mesocestoides > Mesocestoides corti. Next base: position 12,114 of record UXSR01000910.1, read on the forward strand.
AATAAAGAAATTACTGTAGTTTATAGCCACCACCTGTAAAAGCCTCATTTGCGATACGCATTCTTACCGCTTCCAGTCCAACGATTGAGTGACGAAGGGTGGGATATTGGAGTGTTCGATAACCCCGAGCATTTGTTGCAACATTTCCTCCAATGCAAGAGATATCCCATGAGCCAATATCAAGTGGCAGTGTGAGATCGTAAGAAGCACTCTCAAGTGTCTGTTCCAGATTAGCAGGAATAACACCAGGTTCGCACACAACTGTGCCTGCATAGAAACTTTTTTGAGTGGTAATTGAAAAAAATTCTTAGTGGGGGTTAAAACAATCAAACTGCACTTTGAAAATTTTTTGGATCAAAAGTATAGTTGTACAGTGAAAATAATAACAAAACATACCTGTGTCTGCATCAATACTGATAATCTTATTCATTCGACGAGTTGAAATAACGACTTCATCAAATGTTGGTGTGCTGTTGCCCGTTAGACTCGTATTGCCCCCCTGTGGCACTATTCCGAGTTTCCATAGGTCACAAAGTTTAATCACATCCACAATCTGCTCAGTGGTGGTGGGTAAGACAACCAGCTTTGAGGCACCTGTAGTAAAATACTAGTAAAAAAGGCGAACTTAGGCGCGGTAAGTGTCGTGGATTAGTTATGATACGATTTAGGGTATTTGCAATTACTGATTACTAGCATTAAAAGAAACATTGATTTTGTGAGGATAAACTTATGAAACAAACATATTTTTGAATAGTTTTAAAATTTTCCCAAAAACTGGCAATTTGCTTTTGATTTAAAATAAAAAGCAGCCTAACATAAAACTGTTATGGCCAACGTAATTCAAGTTACCGTCAGCCTAAAGATTGAATAAACTTCTAATTAGTCAAGCCAACGACAAACGTAAATTTAAGTAGGACGCATATTCAAAATACATACTATTTTTTGACCATCGAAGGTTTCATAACAAAAAATGAAGACGAAGGATCATAAGCTAAAGTAATCACATTTCACTCATGTTTTGTAACCAAAACCTGCTGTAATTACTTGAGCTGAATTATTTGCGTTAAACCATACGAATAAGTTTAGAGCAATAAAGTTTGGCTGCTCAAAAACAATAAGCTTATAGATTGCAAAATAGAATAGTATAAAATATGAATAAAGTTTCAAATGCTTGGTATTTTGGCATTTTTTTTATAGACATTGCAGGTAGGTACATTATGTGATAATGTTCTTAGGGAAAACATCTCTGAACAAATAAAGTAAAATGGTCCGAACCTCGATATTGGCCAGTGTAGTCGACGTTAAACGACTTAACTTCATCCGCCATGGTAAGAACGCATTTCTGATTATTTGGGTGGTTGTCGAAGAGCCTTTCAAAATGGGAGACTTGGAAATCGCATAAAACACCCAAGTCAGACCTTCGCTGTATTAGTGGCTCCCGAGTAAGAGTAAACATATAGGCTTTACAAGGCCTTGTTAAAGAAAATTTCGTTTGTCCAAGTATTCTCTGTATACCCTAGATAAGAATTCCTCATTTGAATCACAACCGCAACGCTCTGTTAAAGATAGATTTTCTATACCCTTGAGAAAATGCTTGAGTATGTGATCTTAAATGCATTTTATTAAAAAATAGTGGCGTTAATTACGTTAAGTTATCAAAATTTATTACTTCAATTGATTTAGTCCCACATATTTACCAATTTGCCAATTTCTACAATAATACCAATAAAATTAAACCGCAAACGTTACACGCTAAAAACCCGTAAGTTATTGCCTGCAATCATAAAAGTTTCAGGATGTCATCAGCAACAAAAATAATAAAGCGGAAAAATATAATAATGTCAAGATAATACTATGGGTACAAAACGTTTCTAAAGGGAAAAACCTAAATATTCATTCAACCTATTAAAAGAAAAAAAGATCATTACCTATTCCATAGCAAAGCAAGCTTATTTATTTTAAACGGTAGAGATATCCATAAGGGAAAAACACAAAGGTCTTTCTTGCAAAAATAAGACAAACAGCAAATATATTTTGAAAAAGATCTACAAAGTAGCAAAAATAATATGGCATAGCAAGCATCTCACCCAAAAAACCGGGAAACTACACGAAGTCATAATAAGGAAAACAAAATCTCGCGAAATCAGTTTTAAAAGTTCAAGGTCAACTTCTAACCGCAAATGTACACGAAAATAAGGGCATTAAAATCAGGCCATTACCGTTTCTAAAAAAAAATTTAAAACAACATTTATTAGGCTTACAATATACTACTAAACTAAAGAAATTGACAACAGAAAATCATTCAAATATTTACAATTTCGATTATGATGGCAATAAAGAGATAAAAAAATTCAACGAATTGTAAATTAATGCAAAAAATCGCATCAAATTACAGTCAATGAATGGATGGCGAGTTATTGTGTTGAACACCTAATAGAGAAGGATTTCTTGGTGCGTGTGGCAACTCATGTACATCAGT
>UXSR01000911.1:0-14585 GCA_900604375.1 Mesocestoides corti
GACATTGTCGAAAGTAGTGTGTGCAAAACGAGGCAGATTTCCCTGTTCTGGAGGCGAAATGAGTGGTGTCTGAAGGCGGGGGAATCAAGACCGCTTCTAATTAGCACCATTTTGCTGTCGCTGGGGCCGGTGTTGACGCTAAAAATGATGCACAAATTCCGGTTACAACCAAGGTATCAGAAAAAAAATACACTCAAGAGCAACCCTCATAACCGAGTAAAATTGACCAATCAGAACAAACGGTAAGCGCAAATTATTGGTCCAAGTCAAGGTCACGCCTGTGGGGTTACGAGTGGCCCTGAATTAGACCAATCACGTGCATTTCAACGGTGACACGTAAACTCACGCCGAGGGAGGGGTCAGCAGGGGTGATATTGAGGACTGCGGTGGTGTTGGGCGGGGGAAAGGCGACGCCTGGCTGAGTCGGCGAGAAGGCGGTCTGAGAAGACGACGGCGGGGGGAACGCGAAGGCCGGTGCGGCTGCGGGGTGCGGCGGACACTGCAACTGAGGGGTGGCCCTCAGCCAGGTCGCTGCGGCGGGGGAAAATGGGGCGTTCGACGCCATCACTCCGCCCTGTGATGGCTGAGGCGGGGGGTAGAGGTGTGGCGGAAGGCCGCCTGTCGGATCAACACCGCCGAACATGCGCATCGGCTATATTTGACGAGAAAAAACCAGATCGCAGGTGAACGGTCACGAATCTACACGCCTTGTGCCTAATCAACCCCCCCCATACCACAACGAAAATGAGTGTGCTCCACCTGTGTTTCCAATTTGGCCGTTTCAGGTCAAATGTAAAAGGTGTGGACTTGTCAGACCTCATGCCTTAATTCGGCCGCTCCACCTCCGACACAGGGTTCCCCTTTTCCCCCCTCATTTACACGGATATTAATCCTGGAGCATCCCCACGCCTAGGTCTCGATGTTAGTGCATGTATGACTCACATGTCCGAGGTATAAATACACACGCGCGAACACCACACACAACACAACGACACCAGTTTTGGTTGAGCTTGGAAGTAAACGCTTGTGTCCACGTCCTCTCTAATCTTTTTCTTCATCGCGCATATCAGGGAAACATAATCCGTGGCTTCGGCGTGGTTCAAGACCACATGCCGGGGCCCACAACACATTCAACTGGGCGTTCAGCCACTCGTACTTTTACAAGTTCATCCAAACTCTAGCGATCAACAACCCAATTTAGTGGAATACGATTTTTATGGACAGAGCCGCGAGTAAATCGACCAGGTCTCTAGTGTTCGTGTCTTCGTAAAACAAGTCAAACTCGTTGGGGTTTCGGATCAAGTGTCAGGGCCTTCAACAAGCCCTTGAGAGAAGGCTACATCGCTCGATATCTTACAAAACAGGGACTCCTTCACATTCCGAATGCGCTTCAAGCTCGCTGAGTCTTCACGGCTGAAATCTGGTGCCCTAAGTGAGGTGAAGGCATCTGTGCGCTTCAAGACATGATCCGTTGCATACTGTCAGTGAGGCATCGACATCAGCTCCGTCGAAGACAAAGACGGCGACGCTCAACACTCAGATGAGCATGATGTCCGATGCTTTCCACGTTCGTCAGTGGCAAAAGCGCCATCGGAACAACCAAACAGTGGTGTAGGATTTTGATTTTGTGCACAATTAATCCCTCCCATTGGCCCATTTTCCAAGTGACATATTCGTCGTTCATTGGCTGAGACATTTAGGTCCATCTGCCTGGGGTCACGTAGCCGTCTTTTGCGTAGCATCAGGACTTTCAAACGCAGATTCATCTCACACACGCAAAATGTATGAATGCGTGCGACGATAACGTCCCCGGACGCTAAATCGTGAGCTCAGCACCTCAAACTAACACCTGCAGACGACGTGGAAGTAAAATTGATTGCTCGATGCCTTAAGAAAGACGACCTCACCCGACAGTGACTTGTTTTAGGGTGCAAGTCACGTTCTTGGCTGAACTAACCAATAGGCGTTCGAGGCATGGCGAAAGCAATGTTTACTCACACGACAACTCAGCAGTGCGCTGCTACAGCACCCCCATTTTGCGATGTGTTTACTCAGCAATGCAGCATGAGTCACATCAGGGAGTACGCAGGCGCCAGGTTTAACGGCGAATCCACAAATGGATATTTACTTGATGCAACGCAATTCGCAGAGCCAACCAATCAAAACGACCGCAGGGAACCAATGAAATCGCACGAGCCGCGAAAGTGGGTGAAGAACATGTGTGTGCTGTGGGAGCCGAAATTAGAAATAAGTAACAAACAAAAAACAAGCATAAAGCCACACGCTACTGTAGGTAGCAAAAAATGGCGATTCTGGAGTGTCAAATGGATTATTTGGAGGTGACCGTGACGAGGATTTGATTGGCGAACTCACAAGGGCCATGCAGCATTAGCCTAACACTGCGAGCGTAAACACGTACACACGCACACACAAAAACCAAGGCAACCAATTGCGCGAATCAAACTCAAAAACACGCCATGCGTGACCACCACGAAGACAAAACGTACGGTTCTAGACGCTGTCGATGGGTTTGGTGGAATAGGAGGCTGTGGAGGTCTGTAAAAAGTGTCGATGGGGTAGGAATAAGTTCATGGGCGCTATATGACCCACCGATCGCAACTCAGCGGAAATCGCAAGCCTCGTGTGTGTGTGTGTGTGTGTGGCACAAGAAAAGATTCTTACCGGGGCGGCTGGGTAGCGAGCCGACGCCGAGTCGGGAGTGATCTGCGCCACCTCGTACTCCTCAAGGCGTTGGGTGAGGTGGAGTTTCTGCTGGATTGCCAGACGCAGCAACGAGTTCAGCGTGCGTTTCTCGTCTTCTGCGCTCTGCATGCACACAAAAGCAAGAGTTTTGTTTAAAAAAAACAAGACTAGATCTGCAACTGCGAACATTAACAACTGGCGCCGCTTTCGAACGCGCCAATCACACGCCGAGGTGGATATTTTTTTGTTGGACTAGACACTGCGAAACACTGCGTGAATCAGAGGTGCAAGCAAAGTCACGCAATACCAACACTAGGTACAATGTGCTTAGGAATAACTGTCGAAATGGCATTGGTTGATTAGTTCACCTAGGCAGCACCAAACATTTGTAGCACTTATTGCATAAAAACGGGATAAGTAGGAGAAGCATGAAACAATTACGGTAAATATCCCTTAAATCGTTATTAGGAATATGGCGCGCTGATTGGGTGATAAACAAGGCGGCCTATATGAAAATGCGCCAATCATAAGCCAGCATTTTCAAATGTGTGATTTGGTCTGATGAAGTGACAGTATCAAGCACAATTCGGGACAACATGATCGCTCTACATTGTGGTATGGAAGCAGGAATTTTAGAAAACATTAAAATACAGAGACTATACATCTCGTGGACTTCGATAACGTTAATCAGAAGAGCCAATGAGGTGAGGGCTGGAAAGGTGGGCGGTCGATATGAAATGGTGTGCATCGAAAACCAGGCACAATGTAATAAGACTCAAATTGTTGACTTGCTAGCTGTACAAAACGTAGGGAGTTTCAAGAAATATGGTGACGTTACCGATGGGATGAACGTACAAGAATCGATCCAAGCTGCCTGCATGGGAAGCGTGCGATATCCCAGCCAAGTTATTGACCAATCAGGAGAGGCGAAATAGGAGCCGGGGCATACCCCCCGATTCGCTTAACGCCGAGCTACAGTTTTTTGACCACTAATCGGTGAAATTTCGATTTAATCAGTTAGACACGACTACAGCTTGTGCGACACTTACCTACCGACTATGAGCTCATGGTTTTTTTACAAAAACAGCACCAAGGTAGGCATATTAAAAATTTCCCATTCACGGACTCATAGGAATAAAATAAACGCTTCTTAGCAAAGAATTACATTTTTTTAACAATAACTTATGTTTTCCTTCCTTCCAACCCCAAATTACCAGTTGCATGCGAATCGACTGACCGCGGTCACACTGTTAACGCGACAACACCGTAAATGAAGAGCGCTCATTGGACGATGCGGCCAGATAGAAATCTTACGCGTGCTGACAGACTTTGCCTACCACGGGCGCCTACGAAAACTTAGCCACACCGAACTGGGCAAAAAACGTCGAGTTTATTAAGACGACGACGTAGCTGATACCTTAATCACAATTATGAGTTGGTGTTGTGATGTCCACAACAAGAGGCTCCCAAATTTGGAACAAAGTCCAGTAACAGGTGACAATGATTACTTGACTTCGATCTATTTAAACAAATTAAGCAACATGCCCACACACACATTTACCTGTTACTTGTTGCAATTCAGTGGAAATGAAGGGAATCTTATAGTCGAATTACGACTAAGAATTTGACCTTAAACTTCGAAAACACACCGAGATTCTGGATTTTTGAAGGAACAAACATCCTTTTCGACAGCTAAACTCCACGTCTACACAAAGATAAGCAAAGATTAGCAAGATTTGTCCTTCGTGTTGAACGAGTGAAACGGTTTAATAAGATTACTATCGTGAAGTGTTGCACAGCTGGCATGACAAACCAAGTTGCCACAACAACAACAACACCAGCAGCGCCTTACATTGAGCTTCTGTTGAAGCTCGTCCATCTGCGTGACGAATTCGTCGTGCTTCTGGGCGAACATGGCGCGAATCGAGGCGTACGTGACGGCGTCCTCCTTGAGCACCTTCAACTCCGAGCGCAGACCACGCATGGTGTCAGTGACTATCATCTTCTCGTTCTCGTACTTCTGCTTCAAATTCGCCAGAGCCGTCTCCGCGGTGGTCTTGTTGGCCTTCAGGACGTCGCGCAGAGCAATCACCTGGTCCCTTTTGGTGCTCAACTTGGACTTCAACGAGAGTATCTCCGCCTGCAACTCCTCAACATCCTGGGATGCTCCACCGCTAGCAGCCTAAAGCCAAGAGTTCAACACGTCAGTGGATTGTACAAGACCAATTTGGCCCTAGTTGAATAAAAATTGTAGCTTGGTTAATAGGCACGAGGTTGGTGAAACCAAGCGTAGCAGTTAGAAATCACATGCGTAGCACGTTCTCACGGAGACGTTTGTGGAAACACGAATTACTTGAGCAAACTGGCGTGGGTTTGAAGATTGACGGTTCGAGGTAATTGAGAAAGCGAGGACGGTGACTCAGGCATGTCTGCTGATTAAAAAATTCACTGATAAAACGAGCAAGGAAATTACAAGACGAAACAATGAAACTGGCTCGACGGTCTAGATTTGAATTTGCCACATTTACAGCCAATCGATATTGGGAGTTACAATCGCCCTCCAAACGACCTTGGGGCTTGAATAACCTCGAGACGTTAAATGGAGGAATTGTGCTCTCTCCTGTGATCGATTGCGGCGATTCGAAGTCTTGAGGACACTCGCTGAGGTGATTTCCGGCGGTGGATGAGTTTTGGAATGAGACGTTGGACGCCGAGGGAATACAATGCCTTCCGGCGCAGTCAAAAGCCAGAGGGATTTGAATTGCCCAATAGGCACACCCGCTTTCGACAGACACGTCACCACCAGACGGTGGAATGCGCGTGTGATTCTGTTGAACGAAGATTTGACACACACACACACACACACGCACACATTGATTTGCATCACCAGTGGACCAGGCGGGATAGATTTGCGTGCTTGGAAAAATGGCTGCGCACAACTTAGCTCTAGTTGGCCTAGCTTCGGTGACTTTACTGCTATCTGCAACGCAGTAATTTTACTAAATGCAATCGCAAGACATGTCAAATTCCCGAAATCGTATCACGCACAAACACACACACCTATGCACGCTGCAAAGGAGGGCGTAGATAGGAAAAGAGTAAAAAAAGAGCACTTGAGCAACCACCAACCAATGAACTCTCAGCATTGGTGCGGCCAATTCAAACCTGCGCACGTCGAGTGGTCAAATGAAGAGCGGAAACAGTAATTGAAATGTAAACGTTACCACAACTAGGGAAACCGATTTCGGTACGAAATATTTGAATCCTGCTAAAGCACCTCTGAGTTAGAAGAATTTGAATCGAGTTATACTTAAATTTAAAAAAAACCTTGTTTCCAAGGCGTAAAACGATTAGAGCGCGCTCTGACCGATCAAATTAAAACCGTATGAAGCAGAAACATTTCTGCCTAACCGTGCAAAATCGAGACAATCCGTGTAGAGGAAATAAACAAGGTGTCGGCTTTTGTTAAAGTTCCTAATGGCTCAGCAAGTTGCCACGAGTTACCAAATTCGTGTTCGAAACCGTGCACTATTCTGGCGGAGCACAATTCCTCCTTGATTGGCCAATTCCGGCAGTTGACACTTAAGCGTCTCAAGCAAACAAACAAACACACAGCACCCGTATGATTCCACGGAGTAGATGGCTTTGTTTTACTGTAATTCAGTTTGCCATGCGATGCTATTCGCTGTTGTAAGTAACAATCTCTTCCATTTCAAGCGGAAAGTCAAGTCAAATACAGTCCACGTGATTCTGATTTGTGTGTGATGCTCTGACCTACTAGAAACAGCAGTTTGCTGGCACCGCATTTTATACCAACTCAAAAAAAGGAAAAAAATGTGTTTTTAAAGCACGAGATTCGATTTGTCGTGTTTTCGGTGCCGAAGTTGTGTTTAGTGGCACGCGCAATTATTAGTACAAACGCTCTGGAAATGACTTCGGTCTTAGTGACCAGCCACGCCCCAGAAAGCAGCCTCGAAAGTTTGAAGATGTGGAATTTACAAGTTCTACTGGACAAAAACTCAACGCAAACACAACAAGAGTTTGCAACTGGCTTAGGGGTCATCCAAACAGCTAATTTCCAACGTTTGGACAACCAAGTGGGAAAAATTCGAAAGCGACTAACAGCAACGAACAGTTTATTTTGGCGATGTACTAATTCGGAAAGTCATTTTTGCACGACCTCAAAAACCGAACGAATGAAAGAACGACTGACAAATTTCACGGACCAAGTAGGCAGATGTGGGCGGGCCTAAGGCAGCGTGGAGACGGTAGCCAAGGCATCGACACCTTGACCAAGACAACGCGACGACGACTTACGGTTTTGGCGAGGCGAGCGTTCTTCTCGGCGAACATCTGGATCACGTGACGCAGATGGCCCACCATGGTGGTCTGATCCTCGGCCTGCTTGGCAAGCATCTCTGGAGTGACTGGATCGGTGGAGATCGGGATGGACACCGCACCGTCCACAGCTGGATCCGAGGCTGTGGAGTCATCGGTGGTGGCCTTGGTGACGGTGTCCAGGGACATCGCGGCTCGACTCGCCAAATCGCTGACCTAAAGATGGCGAAAAGGGGCTAACTTAAAGGTCGAGAGATGGAGAAGCACGTGGCAAACACGATCCCCATTTTGATTAATGGAGAAAGAGGCTGCATCCGAGACAGGCAGTGGTCCTAAGCGTGATGGCACTAGAGCTACCTTTCGTGACTGTAAGGAAACCGGTCTAAAAGCGATCGACTCCCCTCCCCCAGTTTGTTTAAATCGGTAAACAAACTTTAGTGTGTGCTCGCGCGCGCGTTTTGAGTGGGAGAGATTAAAACCACGTTGACAAGTGGCACAAACTTCTACAGGCACGAAATGGGTCGGTCGTGGGGTTTGCATGCGTCATTACCGTTACCCGAAAAGGTGCATACGTGATTGGTCAAGTCAACCACACAAAAACCGATTTAGGGGCTGAAGAATGCAGGAGAAACAGTGGCAAAAAAGAAGCCGAAGAGGTTGGGCGTGGAGCCTTACGCACCACGACAGAGTTCTCACATAAACAGCACATGCGAGCTCGCTAGGGGTTTGACTATGATAATTTTATGGCCCTGGTGCTGTAAATCTGTCGCACACATCCACATTTGATGAGGCAGGCAATTACACCGGTGTTAGGACAGTGCACTTGGTGACAACTAAATTTGGCGTCAGCGCTTTCACGAATGGCTTTTAGATGGCAGTAAAAAAGGCTGTCCTGAACGTTTCCCGACGAAATTCTGCAACCGACAGATCAGGAAATCTCGTAAAATTGGGCCTGCGGTCATGCTAGAGACGCGTGTACAACACTGACCCCAGAACAACTTTATACCAAAGATAGGAAGGCGTCAAAGACACCTAGAGGTAGTTGTAAATCACCACCAACTTCGGCGCGCAGTTGCTATCACGATGACCTGAAGAAGGGGAGGCGGAGTTTGTATATCCCATGTTCACCAATTCGCATTAGCGTAAAATGACACCACGGATCTTAGTAATCAGAAACCCGGAGAGATTGTGGTTTTTAAAACATCTACGGATCACTCCGAAGGCTAAGGTGGCTTCCCGTTTCACCTAAAGAGGTTAGAGTGATGGAATACGCTGAAAACGCCTACCTGTTTGGATGGCGTTTCCTTGATTTCAGCACAAATGAGCATATAGAGTTTCAGCAGCTCCGAGAAGCCAACGCGAAGGGAAGAGGAGACACTGGCCGACTTGAGCCCGATCTCCTGGGCCTCCACGGCTCCATTATCGATCCTGTCCTCGAGTTTTTTAATGTCACTCGCCTTCTTCTCGAGTTGCTCGCGCAAACGCAGCACCTCCGCTTTGAGGCCCTTGTCGTCGGTGAGTGCGGGATCCGCATTCATCCTCTCCAGCTCCTGGTAACGCCAGAGGTCGTGCTGCATGCTGGCGATCTGCCGAAGAGCCACCGAGTAACGCGTTTCGGCTTGGCGCAGCGCCCGCCTCGACCCGAGGTCATCATCAGCGGTGTCAGCGCCGTTGGCCTCGTTTTTCGCCTCGAATTCGGCGTCCGCTCGACGCTGGACGCCCATGATGATGTCTAGCTCGGTCTGCAGTTGGGTGATACGCTCCTGTTTGCTCGTCACTTCACTTGACGCCACCTCGGCGGAGCGTTGAGCCTCCTCCAGCTTGCGTTGGAGCTCTGCAAGCTCGGCCTTGAACTGGGTCAGTTCGCTAGTTTGCAACTCCGAAAGGAGGTTCTCCCCAGCTGCTGCACTCTTCTGTCCACCAACATCAGCTGCGCAAAATGGAAGTACTTAGAACTAAGCTTCTTTGGGTGCGATTTGGTCACCAAGGAGACTACGAGTGAAATTAGGAGTCACATTTAAAACAGCGACAATGGCCTTACACATAAACGTCAAAACACATGACGACTACATACAGCCTTTTGAATGACCTGAGCTAAAAACTACCCAATCTTCACAGGAAAAAAAACAAACATGATAAGTGGCATGCAAACGATGACTAAACGCATAGTCAGCTTAATGTTACCTCATCACACCACCGTTCGGGAGTTTGTGGCAGGGAATATACATTAGGAAGAGGTGAAAGCAAATCGGGAAATTTGCATCAGAACGAAGTAGAGAATGTCCCTGCTTCACAAACATATTTAGAGCTGATTGAGATACGGTATCAAGGTATTAATAAGCATCGGTCAGTAAGGCAAAAATTGTGTTTGCACAAAAGTGAATACGTAATGAGTCCCGGATCTCACAAACAACCGCATAAATTACAGGAGCACATCCACTTTCTATGGCAATACCAAGCTCTACTAGGCAAGATAAACAAGTCAGATTAATTGGCCAATGAAATTGTGATGGTAGAACAAAGACGGGCCTACCTGATTTAGATGTTTCCAAAATCGATGCGTTCCTTGAATTGGTCTGATTGAGTAGTTGAGACTGGGACACTTGAGCTAAGCCATTTTGAATGGAGTTCAGGTGATAAAAAGATTCGTACGCCAAGCGACTGTCAAGTTCCTTTTTTAAATTGTGGCGCTGCTCACGCTCGATTTGTAAGGATTCTAGGGCCTCTTCTAGAGACTTCTCTGTAATACGCTTTAGTCTAGTGACTTCCTCTAGCTGAACATGGATTAAGTCATTTTCCTCCTGGCCTCGCTTCAGTTCGTGTTTAAGACTTTCAAATTCAATCTAATAGAGGTTGACAGCACCATAAACAACTTACCTGACTGGTCTTCAAAGCTAGCACGTTCTTTTGCAATTCCAAGTTTTCTGATTCGAGTTCGTCTAATTCACTTAGCAGTTGAGCCTCCTTGGATTTCATCCCTTTCATTTCCTGCTTTAAGTCCTGTCGTATCTTCTCAACGCTGTCATATTTTGCCTGAAGATCCTTCATAATCTGATGTAATTTATCATTTTCCGCCATCTGATTCTCATATTTCGCTTTGGTAGATTTTAAATCGTGCTCGAGATCTTTAATGCGGTGCGAAAGCTGTTCTTCACGATTGGCAGACCGGCTAAGCAGGTCATCCTCCTCCTGGAATCCTGCCTGGCTTATTTTTCGCTGAAGCTCACTTTGCTCATCACATTTCTAAACAATCCAATCAGATGAAGTGGTTTACCTCCCGGGTCAACTGTAGCTCACGCATTAGGTGGACGAGTTTTTCTTCAGATTCTTCCAGTTTAGACTGTAGACTCTCCTTTTCTTCCAATAACTTTAATCCATATTGTGCGGCCTCATACTTTTCACGCAAAGCCTCCTTCAGTGAGCTCTGAAGACGCTCGACTTCTTCTATTGAGCAATCCAAAGGAGGAGAGGCCATACTCGAGCGGATATTCGAAAGATGCGCCTAAAACAATGAGTCATCAAATTAAGGTTACCACAATCATTTTAATTATGTTCCACAAACTTAAGGTTATTATGGTGGAAACTCCTTGCTTATTATTATATGCGTGTGCTTTCTAAATTATTAAGCTAATTATAATTTGATTGCAGCTGGCAAGCCAAAATGCCCAGGTTTCCAAGTACTTGCAAAAATAATTTAAAAACAGAAAACACATATGATCCCATAAATTCTCCAGATTCATGCATTTACTTGTCCTGATTTGGTTTTATTTCATTTTCATATATGTAATATAATGTGTCCTCTAAGTACGTCATTTAATCACGAAGACGGAATTATTATCATCAGGCAGACGGATTTACTGGCACCATTGGTCGTTTTTCTAACATTCCTTTTGCGATTTTTAATCCTCGGAATTTTTTTCCTTTTTTTACTGAGGCTGCTTATTTGTAACCAGAGGCGTTGCACGTTTATAGAAATTAATTGACAATCTATTATGGTTTAGACACGTACCTTCAATGCCGAGGACAATTTTTGCTATGTCCTGTGTCGTTTCACAATAATTTTGACATATTACTTCAGGTCTCTTCCAATATTTCTGTTGGTAATTGGATGCATTTGGAATCTAAATTTTTAGTTCCATTTATCAAACCTTCGTCATCGTCACTGAAATTATGCAACATATCCATTTTTGTCACAGGCTTTCCTAATAAATTTAACTTTTACCTTTTACTGATAACTTAGATCAATCTATTAAGTAACTGCTTTTACTTACACATATTTACCTTTAACGGCTTTGCTGGGGCTACATTTGACCTTGTTTATACCTGGAAACTTCTCATTCTGACACGTGGATTATTTGAGTGCTATTGAGTTGCTCTGATGATCTTTTGCGACTTACAAATAAATTACTTTAGCTAAGATATACTAAAGTAATCTGTCACATCAGAGATTGCATGCATTGAATCATTTGTCTACGTCTTGATTTTTGGTGGCTTCAATAGCCATGACTCATCTAGAGCTATCAGACAAGTGTTCGTTTAAAATCCGTGAACATGTTGATCTTGGCACACTATTAGCACCAAGACTGAATCAGTCCAAAAACAAACTATTTTGTAATCTAACCATGACAAAATATTTGTTGTGCACCTAAAGCTTGTAATAATTTAATACTTGATAGCTCACACGGAACTACATTAACTTTGTAAAAACCTCTTATTTTATTTCAGTTTGACCTCTGTTACAATCTCTAGTGTCCACGATTGCACAAAATTTCCACATCAGCTGCATCAAGCTGATTATCTTAGTCAATCTGATTATTGCCATTTTGTGTACTGCCCTGGATCTCTCATATTTGTCGAGATTCTTACAATTTAGTGCACTACGACTGATTACCAAATGCATGTGCGACTGCTATTGCGAATTTCCATTAGTTGACACTGCTCTTGGGTAAAAAATTAAACATTGTTGAGAATCGATCATTCATTGGTAGATGTTAATTTTATGCAATGCTACCGAATTGGAGTGCTTCATGATCACTTCCACAACCTTTTTAACTTTTCTTCAGCTGGGGCTGGGCACATCCAATTGGCGGTTGGTGACCCGGAAACCGGTAATACCTAACTTCAACTCGTCTATAAAGCAGGGAATTGGGTTCTGGAATCTACGCAATATGATCAGGTTGGACGTATCTTCATTCAAATAGCTCTCTATACACAATGAGCGGGCTCTATAAGGATGCTTATTCTCTAATAAGGTTTATTAGAAGTGAGTCATTGTGTAGGTGTTGGTTTCTTCAATCCTATTGGTCAGCGTAAATTGTTATGGCAATTGCGAAAGCACGACTTCTGTGATAACCCAGCGTGAGAAAAACCTTTCTGGCGTAAAAATTCACCTACTGATGCCATTAAACCAAATTAAGCTATCCAGTTTCTTTTTTTCCGTAAACGTTTCCTCAACAATTCTGAAGCGCCTAAACAAGAGTTCGTCGGAAAAAGAGGGTTTCCTGCGAGCTTGCTGTGCCATTTATATTGCAACTCACGAGATGACCAATCAACTAAGGGAAATTAATTGGCTTAATTGTTGGAATGTAGTCCTAGCCAATCCACACTGCCATTAGTTCATTGGTCAAGCGAAGTCAAGGCCAGATTCCGGAATCAACCTTACCGAGTGAGGTCATGTACGGACATGTGAACTTGCGCATTCACGTGCCGCAAATGGACACCCTCCTAATTTAGTAGTCCAAAACATGTTACGACAAACGCGGGATGCTTCCAATTGAGACAGTTCTCAATAATAATAAAACTACTCCTTATTTGGATGCTGCGGTTATTTCTGTTCGTTGGGCGGACGCTTCTGGAAAGGATTGAGTCACCGCACTCCGCGTTAGGGCCGTAAACATGGCAGATAAACGCCCAATAGTCGGCCCCACCGTATCCAAAGCTTTATGGTTAGTCGTCAACCGACATGTTTCTGGATTTCGCTAAACGACACAAATGCCAGTCGCTGGTTGGTCCGTCCCTGCTCTACCTCCTGTGACCACGTTCGAGCAGGTAGTCGCTGCCACAAGTGTCTCAGATTCGCCCGAAGCTTGTCTGAACGGGTCACTGGCTCCCACACACCACGACTACTCACTGTTCACACAAGCTCGCAAATCACCGTCGCACGCGCACACCACGGCCAATAAAAGGACCAGATTTCGGTTTGATTAAATGTGATTTTGACGACACGTAAATACCCGACGCTCACAAGGCATCCCATACACAATTACTGGCTGGCACTCCCAGCAAATGTTCACGAGTACTACACCCAATCACAACTCTCTTCTTTCTAATATGCACTTAAAGTTGTTTGCTAACAAGCGTTAATTGGATTTCTTAAAATTAAATTAGGAACCTTAAAGAGGTCCTGGTATGGCTGCATAACTAGACGCCAATGTTCACTGCTAAAAACTGAGTCGATGAACCGGCCGAATCCCCGTGGTTTTCGCCCGTCCGACCACCAAAATGAGGAAAAAAGCCTGGTCGAAGGTACGTGGTGAATTGGATGCATGGGATATTAGCGCTGACAGGAAAAACGACACACAGTACTCGCGGAATACTATTATATGGCGCATAACACACACTTGAGGTGCATCTAAATATTCACGGATATTTACAAAGCGCATTGCCGGGCTAAAGGAAAGACTAGTTAGTACTTGGGGGCTGGAAAGTTACGCCTAACACCCACCACCCTCTTCCCGTTCGCACTGCTGCCCCGGTGACGTGGCCTCGTTGGCATCGAGTTGTCCGCGGAAGTAGGACTGGGCCGTGGGCTGGCTTTGCGGATCGTGGACAGGACCTGGAGACAAGTCGCCTTCTTCCTCTCTTTCCTCGCGGTAAAACGGACTCTGAGGGGATTTCGAGGCAGCGGCACGGAGGCTGTTGACGTAGTCGCTGCGGGACTGCTCCAACACCATGGCCAGCACGTCCTCTTCACTCATGTCTGGCGGGAAATGCAAATAAAAAATACCGATACACGGTTCCGGCCGAGGTCTTATGATACAGCTGTGTTCAGCGGTGGTGGTGTTTTGTAAACAAATGGAAAACGACGACGCTTGTGGCTTGCGCAGACACAAAAATGTAACCAATCAAGCCACCGCTAGTGCGCGTCAACTAGAAACTGCGTGCGCATTGATGACAACACTCCTTTTTGCAGGGCGCAAGGGAGGGTTCGATAGCAGAAAAGCGATGTGTGTGATAGGCAAAATGCTTTCGATAAAAGGTTAGGACATATTACAGATGCCAAAACATCCCAAATGTTCTTCGGTTTAGTGAACTAGTGAAAACACAAGGAGCCCTGATTTGAGGACATACTCTGTAGCTTGGCACTGAAGTGACAAAAGATGGAAGCCAAACACAAGTGCAACATTGCACGTAAGGAAGCAGTGTCAACGTGACTGTCGGTCTCATTCATGCAAGCAATCACAACCAATCACACACACACACACACACACACACACACACACACACACACACACACACACACACACACACACACACACACACAC